>VIBQ01000065.1:142902-164414 GCA_006937295.1 Carpinus fangiana | reverse complement strand
ACCCAAAACAACCCCCCCCCCCCCCCCCCCCCCCCAAAATTCTATAGCATATATTCGGATTCTGGCACCACTTGTAGACTGCATGTGGGACATAACTGGGCTCATTGGCCAAAAGCTTGACATAAAGAACATTAACATTGCCTAGGCGGTTATATGCTTCTCTTCAACAAAAAGTATTTTATACTACTACTACTACTGTAACTACTACTAGCACCACAAACATCTAAACCAAATTATTTGATCGTTTGTAGTTGCACTATAATAAAAGCCTCTAATATAACCACGGTTTCAACTTGGATTGTGTCTTTAAACTTGCCAAACTAAATGAAGACAGAAATTATCACGTAAGATTAGAGTTCTTACTGAGGTGTGTTTGGTTGGCTGGCAGCTCTCACTAGTTGCTGGAACATCTTTCTTTCATTTATAGGGTCCATCCCTAAGGAACATTCGGATCCCATAATTATTTCTTACAAGATGTATTAATCTAACAAGAAGTTGGAAAACACTTCGTATGGTAGCTAACCTTGATTTATCTCATCAACCACCCTAAATGGGCAGTCTGTAAGATCTTGAAGAGAAACAAGATAAAGAATGGTTGAAACCGACCGCTCCTAGATAATGGAAATTTCAGGAAATCGTAAGATACAACTGTCATACTTTTTGGCAAGTAAGATAGAACTGTCATACAAGCCATCAAGAACACAGATTTAATAAATGTGATACCCCTCCAGATTGATGGTGGGCGCTGAGAACTTGAAGCTGTCCTGCTTGCCTGAAGAAGTTATAAAAGGGAAAAAAAGGATTGACATATTTATTAATATATTTAAATCTATATCATAAAATTTATGCATTAAATATGGCCTCATAATTTCTAAGAAGCAAATAAACAAGCACGAGGCATATAATTACATCCAATTTCAAAATAATGGGTGTACCATTAACAAAGTGTAATACCGTAAATAATGTGCAAAATAATGCCAATAGCATGGAGAAGCTTCAACGGGATTTCTTATGGGTTGGAATGGGTGATGAGTTCAAATTTTTAGCATGCCAGAGAGAATAGGGAGGTAATCCTCAAAGTGAACCTGTGGAATATAGTGTCATCGTGCCTTTTGTGGTATACTTGGATGAAATGATAGAAGTTGTGAAGACAAAAGAGAGAACGACAGTAAAACTTAAGGGTTTTTTTTTTAAAAAATATCATTGGACAGCTGCTATAGATTTAATTTGCTTAGTTTTCATGATTGTACTCTCTTTTAATAATATTCCGTTCACTTATAAAAATCAGTTCCCCTTGTTCAGAAGGCAAGTTTCTCTTTAAAACTGAAGTTTAAACAGCCAAAAAATCTCCTGTTCAAATAATTAAAAAGCCTACTATCCATAGGAAAACATATTTATTGAAAACATAAAATAGATTCAAAGCTGTAATTACCTGAACTTGACTTTTATAAGAATTCCAAATTGATCGAAGTCCTTGTCATGCTCATCTGAGAAGAAGAAACATCATGAAAAAAAAAATGTTAAAGACATCTCATAAAAGTATATTCTCTTTAAGACCCTGCAACCACATACCCAATGAAACTTCTCCTGCAACAGCCATCTCTTGGAAGTTACGACTGAAAGTCTCATTTATCTGAGCAACAAGCTTCCTCAATGTTGGAAGCCAATTTTCCTATACAATTAAAAATTAGCACGTTTCTTAAGAGAACATAGACTACATCAACATACGTATCAATATCAAAACAATTACACTGATGGGGCGAGCAAATCCATGAAAGACATGGAGGAACCAACATGAGGAAATATAAAAGCTTAAAAAGCTAAAAGGATACAAGATGATATTAATATGACATGATAGACATCAATTCATCATTCAATTTAAGTTTTGATTGGGCTGGAGGGGAGCACTATTACCCTGATTTTGGGAACATGTTGGTCTCTTCCATTCCAAATTTTTTGGCCATTCATGAGATTCATGGCCATAATGAAGACAATATCATGAGCATATGACCATATTAATCAACTTAAAAGGAAATCAAACACCTGGAAAATTGTTTACTCAAAAAATACGCTTGGACCAGTTTACGTTTTGATTGAAACCAATTTAAGGTTTGATTGAAACCAATAGCTACTCAACCTGACATCTTTTTATAAGCTATATGGACTATCTGACCAAACTGCCAAACATTTAGGCAGCCAAATGCAATGATGAATAACATTAACATTTGGAAAAAAGCATACGGAAAACCAACTTACCCTTCAGTAAAGCAAAAGAAGTACATAAAGCAGAAAATTGTGTTAAAAAAGTTGTATGCACCTTTGTGGGCCATTTTTCATCCACTTAAATCAAAGATAAAATTACTGGAACTAAAGGAAATTTTTCTAAACTTTGCTTTCTCAGGAATTTTTTTATTCAAAAAATATTGATAACTAATGGAAAAGAAAGAGACGATTTGGGTGTGAGGGAATGTGGAATCATGTCCTAATAAGAAGCAAATAATCTAGATAACACTCAATTGATTACTGTTGCATCACAATTCAAGATGAATTAAAACAAATAGTTTTAAAAGGAGGAACAAAAGAAGAAGAGATGCATTTTTATGGTATGATAATTCAATGGTGTTTTCTGAATTGGAAAGAGTAAAGAGAACAGGAAAGAGGGGGTGAGCTTTGCAATAGGTAGAGTTTTCTTTGAGCAACATGAGGCAACCCATGCATATTGCCATCCCAGGCCTCACATGCTCAAACTCAGTCTTTTAGCTTCAGTATTGAATTATGAGGGGTAATATTGTATTGCCTTCTCCATTTACATCAACTTTGATTACAAGATGATGGCAACTAAACTTCACTCACCTTCAGGTTATCAATTTCAGCTAAACACCTCCTCAGTTCCTCATTATCTGCCGAAAGTTTTGTTGCAAGAGCTTCTATCTGTAATGTGATTGCAATTAGGTTAAAACATAAAAGAAACTTCTAGTATAAAAGATACAAAAGATGGGAGAAGACTACCTGACGCTTACGGTGTTCATATTCTTCCAAAATATTGTTGTTTAGAAAGAGAATAGAATTGGCTTGAGAAACATTATCTTGAATAGCAGCCTCCAATTCCTCAATAGTAGTAGGCATCTACATTGAAGCTGAAGGGCATTAGAATATTCTTTGCTAAAAGTGAAACTAATCACATGAAACCAAACTGTCATATTAGATTTCTTGACTAAATACTAATATTGGTAGTATGAAACTAAAACAAGTGGTATCTTAATCAAATTTTTTAATATTTACTTTATAAATTTTTCCTGGCAAACTGTAAATTATTGATGTGAAGATATTCCAAACAAGAGGTGAAAATGAAATCTTTTTTTTTTTTTTTTGGTAAGTAATGTAGTATATATTAAAAAGCGCAGAAAGGCGCAACCTTAGTATACAAGAAGTATACAAGAAAACACCTAAATAGAAGGAGAAAAAAGAACAAGAAAATCATTAAAACTAATCACTTATAGTTGTTCAACTAAAAAGAGAATAAAAGAAAAAAGACTTGAGCTCCTCCAAATTCCTTTCTTGGTTCTCGAAATATTTGTCATTTCTTTTCCTCCACATAAGGCAAGAGTGCCTTCTTCCACACGACAATACTCCAAGAGCTACCACCCCGTCCACCAGCAGGCAAACAAATCCGCCACTTGAATAGGTGAAATGAAATAATTGTGACAGCTTGTACTTCTAAGAGTCCTAAAATAGATAACCAAGGCTGCCTATACAATTATGTCAAAATCGATGAAATTTCTATGAGATCCAAAATGATTCCTCATTACTTTGGAGCTTCCACGAAATCTTGCCAAGATAATCTTAAAACTTTATAGGTTTGATGCCACAAAAAATCCACTTCAGTAAGAATCTTAAATAGGAAAATTTGGTTTATGGCACAAAACCTTGTCCATAAGCATGAAATATTGACCTTGATATTGCCATTGCATTAGACATATTCGATGCCCTATGTCCAAAGGATAAATCATCTCATTAGAATATTAATTAAATGATCATATTCACCTTGTCCCATTTAGCTTTAGGTTTTATGACAACTAGATTTAACATGGTTTCGAAGCTATGGTCCTGAGTTCAAACTTTGACTTCATAATTTATCTCACATTTCAATTAAATATTTCACATGTTAGGCTTACTAGTTGAGAGAGAATTTAAGCTCACAAGTGAATGAGTGTTAAAATATTAATTAAATTATTAAACCTTTTTTTTTTAAATAAGTTTAAGCTTTTGGGCAATTGGTGATTTACCATTTCTCCCATCTAAAGTTGATAAAGGAACATAATGTTATTTTCCATTACAATTTCAAGCCCACATCCACATTCAGCCATGCTCCATGTAGTAGACCAAGCACAAGATCACATGAATAGATGGGGCCTAGAATTATAGATCTACAGCAAGCCATTCGTTGTGGAGAACCGGTTGTGCATGGATGCACAGGTTGTGGTAGAAAACACAACATAAAACAATCCAATAAAGCCTTTTTTTTTAAATCAATTTGCGATGAAGAATATAGGACACAACAACTAATACATTAAATTTAATTATAATTCATTAAACTTTGGTGCTAGAACTCCACAAATTTAAAAGATGGGCCATCTAACACATAATTGTTTTGTGGTGCTGCTCTTGCACAGCTTTTTAGTATAATCTTTTTCTGTCCATCAAATTATAATTGAACTATACCCCCCTGTTCTGGAAACATTTAACTTAAAGAATTGCCAAAATCCAGCAGTACATCTCAACACAAAAGCTTGTCTCATGAAACACATGTTAATTCATGTAATTAGAAATGAATTTTTCCTTGTTTAAACTTTAAGCCATGATACAAACCTCAAGAAATTCCTTTTCAAGTTCTGGGGTGATCATAGCAATTGATTCTGCATGCCTCTTGGCAACTGAGAGCTGCTGCCTACGATCATCTACTTCCTTCTTACCTTAACAGGAAGCAAAATGGTAAATGGTCAACTCCACATAAACAACATTTCACATAATTTAAAGTCATGGCCTGTATCTCTTAACATACATCTCCCTATGCTCTGAGAACAACATAAAATGTGGGAATTCTTATAGGGAGGACAACATCTTGGCCAAGATATTGTGAATCTCAACCATTTTCTTATAATCATCTCGCTAGCTATTGCTGAGATGCTAGATGATAGAACTCACCAATACCTCACTAAGACATCAAATTTTCCATCTTTCAGAAGAATAAATAAAACCTTGATAACCCCATTCAAGGTATTTAATAGTAATATTTTAGTTTCCTCTCATGGGTTATTGTTAGAATCAAACAAAAATAAGGATTCCAATAAAAGAAAAAGGGGTTCAAGATAACACTTTTTTCTTTTAATTCTAATACCTTTTATTGTACTATGTTATTTTGCTCTCATGGTTTATTGTTAAGAGTTTACAAATAAAGGGTTCAAGATAAAGATTTCTAGAATTAAAGCTTCAGAAAAACTGCAAGATGCATCTAGAGTTAAATACCCGTAAAGCGAGTGTTACGAACAGAACATCCATCATAAAGTAATAGTGTGACAAGCCCAACAAATGGAATAGTACTTCTAAGCATTATGCTACTAGTAGTATACCTTAAAAAAAAAAGTCTCCTAAGACCATAAGCATACACACACTCCATTATATACATACTATAGCAACTAAGAACATAATTTCATGGGTGGTGTAACCACTAAGGTCAATGCACTCTATTATGTCTCTCTCCCAGAAGTTTGTTAGCAGCTATCTCTGATTCTGTTCTAGGATTCTTATTCACACATCATTTGTAGCAATAAATAGTTCTTGAGCTGCAGCAGGATTTCAAAAACCAATGATAGTGTGAGTTTGAACCTCTTCTTTCCACGACTCCCCTCTCAACTGGGACAAATATCCAATGCTTAAAGTAGGAACCAATTTGGTTCTACCATAGATTTTGAATTTGCAGATCAGGTAATATTTATAAGAATTCCACATTTGTCCAAAAGAATCAAACAGAGATTTGATGATAGGTTGGTGAAGGAGAATCCCTCTCTGACCCTAACTTCTAAGCCATCAGCCAAGGGAACCTCAAATAATGCCAAGCTTCTTAAACGAACTTACCTAATACCAAGAAGCCCCTTGAAACAATTTGACCTTTAATTACGTCTAAGATTGGCCCGATCTCGGAAGCAGGATTATATACACCCAAGATAAATGCTTTTCCCCTAACATCTTTAATACACATTATATATAAAAAAATTCTCCCACAACATTTTAGGTTCCTTGTGTCACTTTAACGACCCACACCACCTCCAGTGACAAATCTTCACAAAGATTTCAAACTGGAATCATGCAAGAAACGTCTAACCAAGTTATTAACATATTAAAGATGGAAGCAACTATGATGTGATGATATCCTTCGGCCACTCAACAAATCATAATATTGCCAAGAATCTAAATAACTAACTTTCTTGAAAGGAGAACAAGTTCCCAACAAGAAAGGTCCAAGAAGCATGATTATACTGGGGATCTGTCTACTCCTCACTGTGATGTCATCTGCTCACTATGTTTATGTAAGAAACAAGGCCAATTTAATATTTGACTTTTTAAGCAAAACAAAATGGCAAATAAAAAACCATAATTTTGATTCAACAAAAAATTTAAGCATAAGTCCATGAACAGATTAAAATATTTTTGACAAATTTCTTGAGAAAGAAAAGGTCAAAGTTATATTTAAATAAATACTTACAATACTCATAGTGTAGCGATGCTTGCATAGCAAACTTGTCATGCTGCTTGAGACTGACTTCTAGATCTCTAATCTGAAAATTTGTAAAACCAATAAGATCAAGAATGTTGAACAGAAACTAAGGATATATATTCTTCAGTCAGTTATGCCATATTATTTCAATAAGAACAGAAAAGATATACAGATGACAAACAGACAGATCCTACGGAGAAATTCATTCAAGTTGAAAGAAAACTTCACTAAAACACTGAGAGGATGCTATGTGAATTAGTCACAAAACATCAGAAGTTTTGAGCTGTATATGTCTAGAAATATCTCCAAAAAAAAATCCATTGCAATCTTACTATTTTTTTTCCCAATAGTGTGCATGTCTCTAATTTTTCTGAGTTTTTGAAGTTTTTTTTTTTTTTTTCATAAGTAATAACCAGTTTTATTAAAAGCATAAGGCACCCCTAAGTACACAGAAAGTATACAAAAGGATCAACTAACTAGAAAGGGAAAAACGAGCAAGAAAGTCATCATAACTAATAGACACAGGGGGCAAATGTGCTACTGTCCAAAGATACAAAGTATGAAAGCACAAGGAAAGAATGTCTTCGAAAGACCTCTCCAAGTCCTCAAAGCACCTATTGTTCCTTTCCTGCCATAAGCACCAAAATAGACAAGTAGGCAGCATTTTCCAAACCGCAGCACTCCTCGCCCTCCCCGAAGACCACCAGCAGGCTAGCAAATCAACAACCCATCTAGGCATCACCAAGCCAACCCAAAGCGACTAAACATGGCATCCCACAAAGTAGAGGCAATCTCACAATGTAAAAGGAGATGATCCACCGTCTTCTCACTACTCTTGCACATACATCTGTTTATCACAATCACTTGCCTCTTCCTAAGATTATCCAAAGTCAGAATTTTGTCCAGCCCCGCTGACCAAACAAAAAAGGCCGCTCTCGGAGGGGCTTGCGTCCGCCACACACTTTTCCAAGGAAATCTCCTCTCAACAACGCTACCCAAGGAATGAAATAGCGCCTTGACCGTGAAAATACCCCTCTTGGATGAAATCCACCATAATTTATCTTCACCTCCTTGCCTCTCTCTAACTGAATGCAACGCCTGAAAAAAAAAATGCAAAAACATCCAACTCCCAATCATGTGCCTCTCTAATGAAACTCACATTCCACTGAATAGAGCCCTCCAACACCTCCATATTATCCGCAACAGAGGCATCCTTCACACAAGCAATACCAAATAAACCTGGAAAAGCTTCCTTGAGCACCGTATCTCCACACCACAAATCAAGCCAAAAGCTTATCCTAGTCCCATCCCCAACCACCAATCTAGTAAAGCTTTTGAACATCTCCCACCCTTTCCTAATATTCTTCCACAACCCTACCCCAAAGACTCCTCCAGGCTCAAGCGAGCACCAACCCCCCCATAAGCTCCCATATTTCGAGTCCACCACCACTCTCCACCAAGCATCTCTCTCATTCCCGTATCGCCACAACCATTTCCCTAAAAGAGCTTGGTTGAAAGTCAATAAATTCCTTATACCCAACCCTCCCTCCTTTAAAGGAGTGCAAACCTTCTCCCACTTAACCAAGTGAAACTTAAACTCTTCACCCAAACCTCCCTATAAAAAACTGCGTTGTAACTTCTCAATGTGTTTAGCAACACTCACTGGGATGGGGAAGAGAGACAGGTAATAAGTAGGAAGATTAGACAAAGTACTCTTGATGAGAGTCACCCTCCCCCCTTTAGATAGGTACCTCCTTTTCCAGCTGGCCAACTGGCAATCAATCTTCTCTATAATATCATCCCAAATATGCTTAGCCTTATACGAGGCCCCCAAAGGCAAACCAAGATACTTTACTGGCAAGGAGGCAATCCCACACCCCAAAATATCGGCTAACAAGCTCACATCCTCCACATTCCCCACCGGAATCAAAACCGACTTAGCCAAATTTACCTTCAACTTGGAAGCAGCTTCAAACAGCAAAAACACACCTCGCAAATAACGTAGCTGGCTACGCAAAGCCTTGCAAAAGATCAAAGTGTCATCGGCAAACAGAAGATGAGAAAAAGAGGCATTACCCACTTTGAATCCTTCTAACAACCCCCCTTGCACCGCTGCTGATAACATCCGACTTAAAGCCTCCATCACAAAGACAAACAGTAAAGGAGAAAGAGGATCCCCTTGTCTCAAACCCCTGGAACTACTGAAAAAACCATTAGAAAATCCATTTACCAGAATGGAGAACCGCACAGAAGAAACACAGTGCGTTATCCAAGAGCACCAAGTACTCCCAAAACCACTCCTCCTAAGCATATACTACAGGAAATCCCAATTCACATGGTCATACGCTTTTTCTAGATCCATCTTACACATCACACCTGGCTCCCCAGACCTTTGCCTACTATCAAGGCATTCATTAGCAATCAAAACAGGATCTAGAATTTGCCTCCCCTTAATGAAGGCACTTTGAGAGTTGGAGATAACTTTGTTTAAAACTGTCTTCAATCTATTGGCTAACACCTTAGCAATAATCTTGTACATACCTCCAACAAGGCTAATCGGTCGAAAATCTTTGAGCTCAACTGCACCCTGAGTTTTTGAAGTTATGTTCTTTTTCTATAATTTAGGAGTTCTCTTGTATACTCCCTCTGTACTAAGATTGCACCCTTCGACGATTTGAATGAATATATATTACTTCTAAAAAAAAAATAAGAGTGATAAGTCGACTTCATAAAGTATAAGATAAAGCTAAATTTATGCACCTTTGCGCACCACAAAATAGCATAGGAGAGAATTAAAAGATAAAACATAGCAAAAAATTTACTTCCCCACCAAAAGGGAAAAAGACCTGGAAAGTCTTACATCCAATAGATTAACTCTGACTTGAATAATTAACATGTACTATACCTGCTATAATAAAGATAGTCTGCATTTTTGAAATTTTGACGACATTTTCATTGTAATTCAAAATTTAAAGCAAATAAAAATAAAAAGTGTCACAAATATAATCATAATCTTTTCAGCTTTTAGAAGTGAATTTTGCATCCTATTAAACCAATTCTTAGTTTCATTAATAGTATCTGGGAATCAATAAATAGATTTTAATAATGCTTGTACAGCATCCTGGATCAGCTTGACAATTAATCCCTGAAAATACCTTTGCCTCAAATTCAATGGATGCCATATGTGTTTCTGCAAACCTCTGTTTGTAAGAAACAGCCTCAACAAGTAGGTTCTGTCAAAAATAATTATAGTTAGAAGAATGAAGAAACTGATTTATTCAACACCTCTACCTCTATGCTGGAGAATAGTTTATTGCATAATTCTGACATAAATCTGCAAACAAAGTCATTGCACAACATGATAACGAAAAGGAGCACAAAACCAGAAACTGAAAGCAACTTCACCTTAAGTTCAATTGCACAATGGAACCGCTGAATGTTACATTTTGCAGCTTGATCAATAAGCTTTGCCATAACACTATCCAGGTCATCCCCCTTCTCTAAAGATTCTAATTTTCTTCTTCTCTGAACTGAGATCACCAGAGTATATTCATTTTTTAAAATAATGCAAAGAATGGAAGCAACAATTTTCTAAAAAGCAACTTCTATACTTACTGATAAGGTTTTCCAATTCACGCCTTTTTCTCTTCTCATGCTGTGATATCTTGATAATCTCCTCCTGCAAAATATATATCATGAATACAGTACAAATGCACATTTGTATGTCAGATCAACTCCCAGTAAGTTAATTTTCAAGGTTAAACGTAGTAACAAAAATACAAGCAAACTCAAAGAAAGAGAAGTCAGGTATCAGTTAACACATTGGAAAACTTGTGCATGTTTCTTAACATACCCGCTGTTTGTGAAGTTTAGCTGCTTCATCCTCTAAGTATCTTAGCTCAGTCTGAAGTGATTTAAGACTTTCCTCAAAAGCAGTAACAGATTCTTCCAGCTCCTTTTTCCTGGACCGCATCCCTTCAATTTCCCCAGCATCCAAACCTGAAAAGTAGAAAATAAGAATTGGCAGCTTATGCAATCATTAAGGTCTTAGATTATATGCTGATCAAGACATATGGTTTATAGAAACATACTACACAAAAGAAGATTTGAGCGATGCACTGGTTCTACACTGGCTGAAAAATGATCACCATATCTAGATTTAGACCACCGATAGTGATTTTCCGGAGTCCAACAATCTAAAATACCCAACTTTAGAAGATTATCAGCCTTTTGATCAGTTTCCTTGGACCCTATGTACTGAGTCAGGAACATGTCAGTTAGGAACAGAGATAAGCTTCATATGCCAGATATAATCAGAACCCACATTTTTCTAACTTCCCAACAGACCGCTCACATATTCAAATCAATCACAAAAAAAAAAAAAAAAAAAGCTTAGGAAGCATACTGAATGATCCAAACCAAATTGGCCAGTCAAAACATCCTTTACAGCATTAGGAGCATCAAAAACTTGGTCAAGCCGGGAATAGAGGCCAAGTGAACGCATCTGCTTGATGTAAAAAAAATGACAATAAGATACTCATGACTGTTCAAATGTGGTACATAGCTGAAGCTCCAACCACACATACCTCCTCAGAAAGTTGAAAGGGCAATGTAGCACGACCATCATTCCCCATATAATTTAAGACTGGAACATCAAATGACCTTAGATTTTTTACCAAAAAGTCCCGATCACCAGGATCCTGAGTTATGAAAGACTGCAAATGAAGCAAAAATGAAATAGGAAACAAGGGTGATTAGAAGTTTACTGTCAAAAAGAACTTTCCCCACCACCCCAATAAAAAATTAGATTCATATAAAATGATGCGTTTTTGTTTTTATTTTTATTTTTATTTTTATTTTATTTTTTGATAAGTAATGCGTTTTTTATTCTCAGTAAGCAATATAGCATTCTGCTGAAAGAAAATTATATAGTTAAAGATAAGAAGAAATTACACTTAATCCTCCCAAGCTAACACGATCACAACTTTTCACCCATTTTAACACCAAATCTAATGGAAGGTGCAAATTGCAACGAACTGGTAATTTGAAGGGGCAAAGTATCACAATATTAATTTGGAAATGTCTTTCAATTTTGGGGAGTCTGAGACAAATTAACATTTTCCTGCAATTCTTTATTTATTAGTCCCTCATGTTGATGTGTCTTATTGCGATTTATCCAAATTTTATGGAACCCATTTCAAATCATTAACCTAACAAATTCCTTCCTATACCTTTGTCCCAATGTAGCTTTCTGGGGCAGCTAAGACCTCTAAGAAGTAAGAAAACCAACAAGTAATCCAGGAACCTGCTATAATCCTCAACCAAGGCTGAGCAAGTGCTGAACCCAAATGAGAAAAAATAGCAGTCGAGAACCTTATTTTTCTGTTTAATACAGATTAAGGCAAAAATCTAATTAAAATGATAATTGGTGAGAATACCTTCCAGATGTAATATGGGACATGACCTTCTAAATAGTCTGCATGAACCCGATCCGAGACATTAACCTGAACAGAAAAATATGAAAATGCAAGTGGAAAGAAAAAATTTATTCATAAACACGACAATCTGAACTTTAGAATATGTACCTCAACCAAAACAGGACCATGCACCTCCTTATTGAACTCTTTGCGATGTTCTTGCAACCAGTGATAAGCCTCAAATATCTTCTCAGCTCCAGATCTCTTTAATGCCTGTAGGCATTTGTTATGTGTATTTTCCATATCCCTCAGCCTGCAAAAAAAAATCATTAAAAAGCCAGAGTAGGGGGAAAAAGCACATAGAAAACGTTTTAATCTCATTAAAATTTTACCTGTCTAGGCAGTTCCTGAGGCCCAATTTTTTTTGAGCTAAAAGTTTTTCCTTCTCTGACTTTTGATACCTCTTCTGATTAGCAGAAACTTCTAGCTCCAGAATGCGAGAACTTAAATTTTCCTTAAAAGAATAATTCAGTAATAAGAGTCGAGGCAGCATCGAAGTCAAAAAACCAGCAACCAAATAGTAATTCATGATTTTCAGAAAAGTGATCAGTTAAGTTATCCTCCATAGAAAAGACGCATGACTTCAAACCAATTGTTGTTTTACAATTTTTACTCATAATTCTATCAAATAGTAACTGTTAATTATTATTAATATAAAAATAGTACATTATTTACAGGCAAACCAACACCACAAAACTGAGTAGATTATACTTGCACCAATACGATATATGAAAACTAGATGAGAGAAATCATAAACTCTTCAAAATAGATAAGGTTAAAATTCAGTTTCATACATTTGAAGTGGTAATAATTATAAAGTTTCTTGTCAATATAGGCAAGAACAAAATTACTAACTTAACTCGCATCGTAGCCCACATAGCCAGAAGAAATTGTTGGTTGAAGCTAGAAATAGTAACTTACAAGTTCATCTTTTGGGGGTTCATAAAGCGGCAGATTTTCAAAATCTAGTTCAGCAGCAGCAAGATCCTCTTTAGCTTTCAAGATTCTTTGTTGACGAGATTCTTCTTGCCTCCTGAGGTCTTCCATTTCATTGTATTTTCCTCGTGCTTGCACCCCCTATGAATAATAATATTGAAGCAAACAGAATATACTCAACTGTATAACAAAATATTAGAGAAACCTAAATATATATATATGTATGAGAGAAAAAATAGCAATATCTAAGTACCAAACGGCTTTCACTCGCAACAAGTTCTCTACGTTTTTTCAAATTTTCGTTTATGAGACTGCTAACTTTTTTACATTTTGCATCCAGTGCTGCTTTCTCCTGCTTTTGTTTCCTGCAAATAATAGAGTGGTTATGAGTACACCCAACACCTTAGAAGAAGAATAGGGTCATATTGCAACAGTAATTGGTCACAATCTACATAACACAGAATCCTCCATGAGTAAATGTCCCCGTCACAAAGCTAAGATATCTAATCGACACTTAACGAACTTCAGATGCAAAGTAACCATCACAAACATTTGACATGCAACTATCTCCGCATGTCTTTTTTGTTTTTTGATAAGTAGTTGAAATTTCATTAAAATGTGCAAAAGGCGCAACTCAAGTACACAACAAGTATACAAGAAAAACACCTAACTAGAGGAAGAAAAAGAGGCAAGAAAATCATGAAAGCTAAGCCCATTAAGAATAAGATCTAAAGCAGTTGTCCAGTGGAAAATCATTCTGAAAAAGAAAGATTTTAGCTCCTTAAATGGTCAGCGTGTCAATGACCACATATGATAAAACATGTCATTAGTGTATATGACAATTCGATAGTTTACTAAAATAGAAGATAATTGCATATACAGTAAGAATTGCACAATCAGGTAAACCAAATCATCATACTCAATTGGTCCTCTAAGCTCATTTAAAGTTTTTGCAGCTTCATCCAACTTCTTCTTGGCATCCTTTTCCTCCTCCTTAGCCTCCATATATTCGGCCTTCTTCATGTCATACTTCAGCCAGGGTAATTTCTTTTTCATGGACTCTACCTGTAAATGACAGAAAAATGCTTTTTTTTTTTATAAGTAATCAATAATTATTGTTAAAAGCATACAAGCACCCTTAAGTTTAAAGAAAGTGTCCCTAAGAGGTAATTCAATCGGCTGGAACCACGCCTAATAAAGTGGAGGTTACTAGTTCGAATCCCCATCCCCACTCTTGTGTGGACATGTCCAAAAAAAAAAAAAAAAGTTCAAAGAAAGTATACAAGAGGATGCACCTAGCTAGAAGGAGCAAAAAGGATAAGGAAATCACTATAACTAAATGACAAAAAAAAAAAAGGCATTTAAAATGCTATCAAGCATAAAAATAAGGATTAACAAAACCTAGAAAAACCAACCTTCGCTAGAAAGTCTTCTCTTTGACGGACACGCTCAACATCTTTTTCTAATTCAGCATTAAGCGCCTTCCACTGATTCAAAGTTTCTCCATTCCTCTCAACTGACTAAATCAGGGAAAATTCTTATTAATAACCATAGTTGTTATAGATATAACAATAACCATAATAATCAAACTACACAGTTCTAATAATTTCAAATCATAAACACTATATCCATGAAGACGGTGAATCTTTAGAAACTCACTAGCTCAATATTCTTCAGTTCACGACTTTTTTCAACAAGGGCACGATGTTGGATTGGAAGTTGAGGATCAACAGCCTTTTCAGTCTCTTCTAGAAGTTGCACGGGAGTTAATCTGGCAAACTCACAGACCCTGTCTTGTGGCAAAAACTACAACCCAAAACCCAACCCCCACCCCCCAGGGGGAAAAAAGAAATTTAGAAATTTAGGCATAGAACCTGATGTGAACCCATAATCAGCTACACAAATAGCAAAACTGTAATATCATGAATATCAATTACCATCCATGTGCCACGGAAAGCAGGTGGGATGGGGGAGTTACAGGAAAAGAAGAGAGAAGAACCAATGGATGAAAAATTAAAAAGCTACACAACAAAGTAGATCCAAATCACAGGGATGCAAAATACGGTTAAAGGTACTAGGGAATTGACAATCTTACCATGTTCTATTAAATATGCTCGTTGTGAACTATTTGGATGAAAAAATAAGAAGTTAAAAATGCTACACTTACCAAATTCTCCCCAAAAATTGGTTCCAAAATGATATGTCAACATTCCATGAAATCTATTATTTTGGGAAATGTGTCACAATCCCGGTAACGCATCACTTAGGAACCAACTTTTGGGGAGAAATTTTGGTAAATGTAGCATTTCTCATATAAAAATATCACAATTTACAGTTTATCTCTTCTGCAAGGCCACACAATTATACTACCATGCCGCAAAAGAGAGAGCACCTGCCAGATGAGATGAAGGAACCTCAGCAGGATTGCAAATTGACGCACAGAAAAATACCAGCATATCACAAGGGCCATTATGGTACTCGATGCCAACTAACTGGTACTTGAGATTAAGGGCAGTAGATATGGTATTAGATAAACATTTCTGAAGTGTTCCAAACCAAATGCAAACAGACATCCATGCACGCATGCTTTCATCCAATGAGCTCAGTTTCAATAACAAGCCCATTCTTCCATGATAAGGAATGGAACATAAATATCAAAAATTATACATGTAAAAGGAAGCAAAGTTGCATCTACTCAATAACATTTCACAGTTGATACATCAAATATCCTAATCTAGGTCTTCAAACTTACTCACTTGAGTCAAATTGTTGACTTGGATGTTGAACCTTTGAATGATTTCAGCTACATCTTTTTTAGGGACTACTTTTCCTGAAACCAACAAATGAAGGATAAGAAATCACTAGCTAGAGAAAATGTTTTCTGTTTTCCTGTTTAATAGCAGGAGCAATGCTGTGCAGTGCTATTTAAAACAGAGATATTGAGCACTTCTAATTCTTTTTGTTTATGCTATGAATGGTAGGATTAGATTAGGTTAATTGCTAATATTGGTTATTAGTAAGTTTTATAAGGTTTTATTTCATTATAAATAGAAATCATGAAAGCATTGCAATAGACCCTTGACTTTAAATATTAATAAAATTTCCCAAAGGTTTTTTGTTCTTGTGAGAACTTTTTGCTTGATTTAGCACCCAAAGCAAGGTTTCCCCATCCTTTCAGTCTAATAAAGGCTTCTAAGGAAGATTGAAGTATGCTTTCACATTACTTGACAACCCTCGTGATGTCACAATATATATACACAATAACAGAAGATGCAAACTTGAACACATGCATTCACACCAGGACGTGTGGATGTCATTTAGGAAAACAAGTTTCTATTAATTTTTTAATTCAAAGAAATATAAAGAACTATAGCAAATTATTAAAATTGATAAAGGGAGAAAAACGACATTACATATATAAAGGAACTGAATTTTAAAAATGCTTGACAAAGCAGCCACCATAAGCTAATTTGGACCGAGGTTCAACTAGTAATTCAGAAGTTCCTTCTTCATGACAACATTAGGTAAAATTATGGATAAATTAAGTTCCTAGTAACATGAAAAACAACATGGTTCCTTGTAGGGCTGCTCAAACAGGGCGGTTATAACCGCCTCGCTAACCGCTTATAACCGATAACCGCTAGCCGCTAACCACTAACTGCTTTAGTGGGCAGTTATTAAAAACCGCTAACCGCCTAGGGCAGTTGCGGTTGTGGTTAACGGTTTTAGGGGGTAGGACAAGGCGGTTATAACCGCTATTGCCTTCATTTATATATAATAATATAAATATATATTGAATATTTTATATTAATAAAATAATTTTTTCATTTGTATTTGGATTAATGGATTTGGGCTATTTATGATTATGTATATGAAATATATAATGTGATATATGATGTTTTGGGCTAAGCCTTATTCAAAGTATGTTTTTTTTCTCAATCTTTTTTGGAGCATTTTGGCCTTAAACCTTAAAACAAGCCCCAAAAATAGGCTAATCCCATAAAATAAGCCCAAAAATAGGTTATTAAAGGCCCAAAACACTTTAAAAAAAAATTCAAAAGCCCATATAAAAAAAGCGGTTGTAAAACTGCCGGTTATTGGATTAAATAACCACTAACTGCCTAAGCGGTTGCGGTTGCTGTTATTAAAAATCGATAACCGCCTAAGGCGGTTGCGGTTATTACCAATGATCGCCAGTTATAACCGTTTGAGCACCCCTAGTTCCTTGTGTTGCAGCTTGGGGTGCCGTTCAGCCTAGTAGCCCATGCCCAAATTTTGGGCTTGAACCAAAAAACATTTTGCCCATAGGGCCATGTTGGGCTCATTCTCTTAAGCCTAAAGTTAGGCTCAGGTTTGATCACTAATGGTCCAACCCAGGCTGGCCCAATGTTTGATTTGAACATAGATAAAATGTATTAATTTTAATTGTTAGTTGAATGTAAGATATTGAATATAAATGCCTTAAGGATTGTCCTGAGCTCAGGCCAGGCTGGACTCAGACAGAACTCAAGTGTTACTATGTGCTGGCCCGGTCCAACCCAAGCCATGGGCACTCGTAGTTGCAGCTAGAAACCACCTTGGTTCACAAGTTAAGATCATCACAATTGGTTTCTCTATTCCCACCCATCTAAGTTAACCTCAACCAAGAAAATGTTAGATTAGGGGTCCCAAAAAAGAAAGATTCAGTGAAATGAGAGACTCGTGTCAAGTATTAAATATCTTACCGTTGAACAACCACTCAGACTTGTTATGCGTATCAACTTTACGCATAATGGTAATCTGCTCATCTTCAGTGTCCCCTCTTAGGGAAATTTTAATATAACCGGACTCCTCTCCACGCTTCACATATGCTCCAACACTCGTTGCCCTCCCAAGCAGCTGCGCAAAACAACTTCCCATCATTACAAAAAGTGCCAGCAGTGTAATCAAAAAATTACGCCAGCCTTTAACTAACCTGAGGTTCACCACCTAGACCAAGTGCAATGGCACATACGAGAGAGCTCTTCCCAGATCCATTTGGTCCAATTACAAGGTTCAGACGTGGCCCTGGTTTGCATTTCAGGTGATTAAAGGTCATGAAATTGTGGAGCTCGATCTCAATTATATTTCCACGCATATAATCATCTTCCCCTCTGAAAGAACAAGTTGAAAAGCATTAATTTTCCATTGCCAACAAAGCAGAATGAATTGTAGGATATAAAATCTAAAATCGCAACATAAATTATTTGAATCTTAACTCGGCAACCAAGCACTAATTGCTTGCTGAGGAAATTTAAACCAAGAAAAATAACTGAAACACGGTTGCTCTCGCAAAATCGCAGAAAAAAATAATTTACATTTCCAATTTCAACAATTCCCATTTCTTTTCGCATTTCCCCTAAATTTTCTTGGCAACCAAACACAGCTTTCCGCACTAAACCAGTCCCTCCCCTCCNTTATACACATCTCCCCCCCCCCAACCCAAAAAAAAAAACGTACAGAACGTCAAAACACTACACAGAAATTCTAGATTTCACAAAGTATATAGCAAATTAAGCAAAATTATATGTATGTGGTCGAGTAGGGGAAGTATACGGACCTGGTGATCTTGGGGCGCTTAGCGCGAGGCTCGGCCATTGAGGAAGATTGTCCGTGTCCAGTGGCGCTTAAGAATTGCGAGATTATATTAGTGTCTCTTTGAAACCCAATGTGCTATGATCTCGGACATGGGAGAGTTAGGGTTTCAGAGAGTAGAGAGAGAGAGAAAGAAAGAGAGGACCTAGAACCGAGAATTGGCGCCAAACGATGTTATTATGGAGCAATTTATTGCAACAAAAAAAAATTATTGAAAAATATATATGACTTGGTTATATGAAATAAAGTGATACATACATAAGAAAAAACTCTCTTTTTTTTTATAACTAAAACAATTAAATATATATGACTTGGTTATATGAAATAAAGTGATACATACATAAGAAATAACTTTTTTTTATAACTAAAACAATTAAATCTATGGTTTTAGATTTCGATAGATTTAATTGTTTTTATTTGATTATATATGTATATCTACTAGAAGAATTTGATTGAATTTACACCTTACTAAGATCTTAGCTAAGCCTAACACATTTATTTTTATTATTTTTTAAAATATAGTAAATAATGTATTAATAAGAATGATAATTAAAGATGTGAAATTTCAACTATTTAATTTGACATCAATGGTTAGGATTTAAAAAAGGGTTAAAAGCCTAATTTCCCCTAGGGTTTCATAACTTTATTTTTTTTCTCTCTAGGGTTTGATTTTGGTCATAGAAGGTCCCTATAGTTTTGAAAAATGACAAAATTGGTCCTTCCGTCAGTTGACCGTTAGTTGACTTAACAGAAGCCCACATTGACGAATGAAAATTTGACACCTAGTATAAGTGGTCACGCCATCAATGATGACGTGGCCACCTAATTAATTTTTTAAAAAAAAAAATTAAAATTCAAAAAGTTTACAAAAAAAAAAAAAAATCAGCCATTTGGGGGTGGCCGAAACTACCCCCAAACCACCATTGGAGCCAAGGGGATTGTGGGGAAAGGATCTACCAGAAGATTTGTCAATGGAAATCCTATAAAGGCTGCCCGTCAAATCATTGATTTGCTGCAAATGCATAAGCAAATCCTGGTATGTTGTTGTCACTTACCCTAGTTTCATCACCAAGCACCTCAAGACTTCTCACAATTCCAACAGAAGGGCAGCTATTCTTGGGTGTGGGATGGATTGGAACACCTACATCTCTCCACACTCTCTAATGAAACCGTAAAGGTGTCTGGGGTGGTTGAAAATGGCTGAAAATTTTTTTTCCTCTTTTTTTTTTTGAAAAAAATTTAATTAGGTGGCCACGTCATCACTGATGGCGTGGCCATTTATGCTAGGTGTCAAATTTTTATTTGTCAATGTGGACTTCCGTTAAGTCAACTAACGGAATGACCAATTTGATTCTTTATCAAAACCACATGCACCTCTTGTGATCAAAATCAAACCCTAGGGGAAAAAAATAAAATTATGAAACCCTAGGGGGAGAATTAGGTATTTAACCCTTTAAAAAATTATACATGATATAATATCTTGAGAATTGTTGAAGACTATGATGGGCAAAAAGTGGATATGTTTAATTTTTGGTTTGAAAAAGTATGTTTATTATTATTTTTTAATTTTTGGTTTGAAAAGTATTTTTATGTGACTTAAATGTGTAAATTATTTTTGTGTTTTGATGAGTGTTTTCATGTTTTGGATTGTTTGTTAATATCTTTGTTTTGATAACATAAAACAAAACACAATAAACAAATGTATTAACAAACGTAGCCACATTCAGTATTTCTTTCTACCGATGTTCGCGAGCGAACTCAGGATCGGCTTATATAAGCTCGACTCGATTAATAAATAAAGCGCTTTGTGAACACATATCCTGGCTTGAATATTAAATGAATCAAGCTCGGCTCAACTCGGTTAGGCTTATGAACAAGCTTGAATAAGGCTCGACTCATATGTTTTTTTTTATTAAGTAACTAACAATAAATAGTCAATATTACTCAATAATAACAAATATACAATATAACTTATTTTAATTAATATATATATATAATATTTTTAACATTATTTTGTCTCCCTCTCTCTTGGTCTTTCCATCTATGATTCTCTATTGCTCGTCTTTTTCACCCAAGCAAAAACAAGCTTTCTCTACTTAGTCGAGGGAGATTGAGAAAGGCAAAAACTATTGAAGAATCAAACAGACCCAAAAACTTTGGATCACTACCTGCCTTGTGAGCAACAGTGAGAAAGTGGGAAATGTGAGTTGGGGTGAAAGATGCGTTGTAACTGATGAAGGAGATTGAGAGAGAGAGACGTTGAAAAAAATAGTCTGAATACAATATGTTAATTTTTCCCACGTTGCAAAAAAAAAATCAATCCCCATGTTTGCTTATCTATAAAATGATGCATATCATCTATTTTCAAAACTAAGTGCCTTGCTGTATTAACTCAGGTTTTCTACTCAACTAGCCATGCTAAGCAAATGCTTATATGCAAGCTGGCTTCTTGAGTCGTTTAAGAGTACTTGAAGTTTAAGTTTATAAATAAAAAAATTTTAAATTAAATATACGAGCTAGCTCGGCTCGACTAAACTTATTATGAACTCGAACTCAATTTTTTTGGCTCGTCCTTGAGCTTGGCTTGAGTAAAATTTAAACAAGCCAAGCCCGAATAAGAGATCTCGTTCAAGTTCGACTCGTTTACACCTCCAAATTCTTTCCATATCAATGACCATTATAAAAATGTAAAAAAAAAAAAAAAAAAAAAA
>VIBQ01000065.1:121969-141938 GCA_006937295.1 Carpinus fangiana | reverse complement strand
AGGCCCTGTTTGACAACCGGGATGTGGAGTTACTGTTCAGGGTTGTCACTGTTCATTATTGTCTTTTTGCTAAAAAGTTTGCTGGATTAGTCATCAGCCTCAGACATAGGAATTACCGTAATACCCTTAGGCTTTTCATCTTCAAACAAAGAAACCCCATACACACAAAGACGCAAATACCTTGCTGTAAACATCATCAACACAGCCTCTCTCCCTCAAAAACCTACTATTGTTTGTGGAAAAGAGAGAATTATACTCTATAGTGTTATATAGAATCGTGTGACTGTTTTTCTTTTTGTGGGTGATAACATGGCGGGCAATCCGCCGGATGGGCTAGGGGACGCTTTCCTCGAACAAATCTTGGCCGGGCAGTCGGTATACACAAGCAGTGAGGCAGCGGCAGCAGCAGCTGGGTATGGAGAGGGAGAGGTGGGTTCAATGGCGCCCATGGATTTGCAGCTCGGCTCTGGTGATGGTTGAGTGGGATGGGGTTGGGGATGGGTATGGCACCGCCTTTGGGCTTGAACCAGCAGCAGGGGTTTTTGAGGCAGGAGAGGTTTAGAGAAGAGGTGGTTGATGGTAATACTAATTGTCAAAAATACACTGGAATCTCAGTTGAAGGTGCTCAACGAACTGCGTTGAAGGAGCTGTGCTGGATGGGAACAGGGGAGAGACCAAACGGAGACAATAAGGATAAGGGTAAATAAGTAATTGCGTTGGTGACATCTGAAATAACAATTCAAACGTGGTCAACAGTGTCATGCGCTACAGTAACTCCTCAGTGAACAGTGGATCCACATCTCGGTTGTCAAACAGGGCCTTAGGAGTAACAAATGTTTTGTAAGTAAAATCAATCTCTAACATAAGTCTTCTATAGTAGATGCTTTTGGGGTTGGCTGCTCTCCATAGTAGTTTTACTTTTGAAGAATTCTCCAAAAAGTTTCCACTTCGTTACTAAAACCTTTGTGTTGTTTGATTTTATGCTTTCTTAAATTTTCGTATTGATACCTTTGGTAATTGACTTAACAATTAGCTTGGTAATCTTGTGTTGTATCTTGGGTTTAAATAAAAAATATTCAAATGGTATTAGAGCCTTGGTTCACTTTGTTGGATTGATTTTTTAAGTGTGATCCTTGAAATCCGTTGTCATGGCTCTTGTTCAAATTTCAATCTTTGTTCGTTCCTCCTTATTTTGATGGCAATAATTATGCTTACGGGAAGGTTCAAATGAGAGTGTTGTTGAAGTTATTGAATGAACATGTTTGGATGACTGTTGAAAAGGGTTGGACCAAACCCGCTACTAATATATATATATATATATATATTTTGAAATGTCCACACAAGAGGGGGGAGGGGAACCCGCTACTAATATTGACATGTTGTCTAAGGATGAATTGAATGCTTATAATTGAAATAGTAATATGTTGCATGCTTTGATTGTGGATGTTTCACAAGAGGATTTCAAAAGAGTATGATACATCTAAAATGGCTAAGGATGCATGGGATATCTCAGAGGTGATTCATGAAGGTGCTAAAATTGTTAAAAATTCAAAATTTCAGGTGTGGACCTCTAGGTTTGATGAGATTAGAATGAAAGAGGGCATAACTTTTGACGAGTTCTTTGCTAAATTGAATAATATTGTGAACTCCAGTTGAGCCTTGGTGAGAAGATTCCAAAAATAGAATTTCCAGCGATCTCTACTTGAGATGTTTAGACCTAAGGTCACTGTTATTGAAAAAAGCAATTACCTTGATACCATGAGAATAGAGGAACATGTAGAAGGCTAGAAGCCACCCCCCACACCTATGAACTCACCTTACCCAACCCAAGGAAAAAAAAAAAAAAAAAAAGGAAAATTCAATTTAAATTCACTTTGATTTTTTTTTCACTTTCCCCATTCCGTTTGGATTTTCTGTTAAATTTAACAGAAATGTGTGAAATTATTAAAATACCCTTAGTCAATTTTCTCATTTTTTTCGTTTAATTTAACTGCAATATTTAACGGCAAGAGGTATTTGAAACAAAACGAAAGTTTAATTTACCAAAGTGAGAGTTTTTTAATGTTAGGAGATGTCTGCAAAAATCAAGAAATTTCAGAGGGTTAGTAAAGTTTTCCAAAAATAAAACATAGCCTTGAAAATAGTTAGGGAAAAGGCTAGCGACTCCTCTTGATGAGAATTTTACATGCTTCCCAAAGAGATTCAGAAATTTTTTCAAATCAAGAAAGAGTGAGTTCAGGAAACCTCCCAAATCTGTTGAAAAGTCCAACCGTTGGGACTTGGGAGTTCTCAAGAAAAGAAAAAGTCTTGACTTTGAGACTCAATTTCGACCTTAATTACTTAAATGGTGTTGTTTGTATCTACACATGAGCATCTGAGCAAGAATAGAATAATCAATAAAAACATTAATATTTACAAATAGAAAGCAAGAAAATGACCTCTTCTCTTCTTACTCTGCCTCAATACATCCAGTTGGTGCACTCTATAGAACCACAAAAGCAACTCCTCTTTTTTATATTTCCATTCGAATCATGAACCTGATGTATGTTGTAATGGAAATTCAGCTCTTGCAATGGAGGAATGTTTTCAGCGGCAAAGAGCAAGATGTGAGGAATTCTTTTGTCGTCATGATCGTATAGCATGAACATTTCTCAGAATAAAAGCATCCTTTAATAAGGGTATATCATGCTGGTAATGTATTTAAACGGTGCAGGTTTCTCGTCATCAATGGTGTTCACAACAGAAATGGAAATCAACTCTTTCCCCTGTGAGATATCATCCACACACAGACCCTCCCTTATTTTGATTTTTCTGGACTTTTGGACTTCTTTCCAAGCAAGCTCGTTGACCTGGAATTCTGTCCAACTGAAAATTGAAAACCAGCTTACCATGTGACCCCAATTCCTGCCAATATTTCTCCACCAGATATAGACCATAATAGATATATATATTTTTCCATTTGAAGACCCACAGCCACGGATCACCCTAACAGGATTCCTTTTATGCATGCTATTCTTCAAAGCAAGGTTTCCCTGTTCAAGTTTTTGATCTTCGGGCTCTTTATCAGTATTCATCACATTTCCTCCTTGGCCTGTATATGTCAAGGAATCTGAATTATCCAAATCATCAAAATAGCCCCCAGACGACACAATGCTAATTGCAAGGATCTCCCCATCATGCTTCATAAAATCTATTCCAGCCTGACTTGGCCGATGAAGGCCAATAATATTAAGCTCCATCCTGTAATGAAACTCATCACCAACTTCAACTCCTGGGACAGAACCCAAGATTTTTTCACCAGTGTTAACATCATTACCTATCTTCTTAAGAATCTTTGATGCTTTTTGATCAACCCTCCTATTAGTTTTTCTTTGTTCCTTTGACTTTGCTTCTTCCTGCAAAAGCTTCCTACAGACAACTTGGAACGGCCGCAATGTCTCCCTCACTTTGTTTCTGGTAATTGCACGATTGTTGTGGCTTTGAACATCCTCTCCCATTCGCTTCAAGTCAGTTTTTTCAGTCTCTTCCAATGGCCAGTCACCCATATCAGACTTTTCTTGACCCAAACTCTTGTTCTTCGGAGAAGCAACAACTTTCACACTCTCTTCTTCCTTACTAAGACATGGGGCGTTCCTTCCACAAGGGAGGGAAGTCTCTGATTGCTGAAACTTTTCTTCGTGGAGGATACTTTTGGGCCATAGTCTTCCTCAAACCATTGCCATTGGGAACAGCACTGGGACCAACAGATGGGCCAGATGGCGACCAGCATTTCAAACCACATGGCAAAAACATCTCTTCCTTTGAAGCAGAAGCACCCACCAAATGTGAATCCTTTGACAAATCACAGGCTGCATCTTCTAAACCCTAAACAGGTTCACTCAACCCTGCACCACTTTTTCTTCCTTCGATGTCAAAACATTTTTTTGTTCAAGCATCTCCATAGACTGGATTCGTGGAACAAATGGTCCACATCCTAGTGGAAAGTCACGAACAGAAAAAGAACAATAACCATTTTCACTCGCCGATTTTCCCAATCGTCCTTCAGAATGTCTACCATTTACTGATGTAACTGTTCTAAAAGACTCTGAATGTAGCATATTCTCCATAACCCCCATTCAAACTCCCAAAACAAATCCAAACAGCACTCTAAAGCAATCCAAAAACCAAATAAGTATTAGTAAACCATACTAATTCCAAGGATTAAACAACAAATGAATATGACATTGTGCTTGTGGACAAGACAACCAGAAAACAAAGGAGAATTTGAACTATTAGTTTTGGTTTCTCGGGTTACGCTGAAATACCAAACACTAAACACACAGGTGTTATACTGACTCATCACAATCAAAAGCTCAACAAAATGCTCTCCAGCTAAGCTAAACTTTCCAAAACAATATTCAATGCAAGGAAAGTATGTGAGAACTTGGAAAGACCATCCGGGCAGCATGTCTCCCATAACTCACCATGCTCCACTAAATGCTTGTTTGCTGGAAAGGAAGTTAATGGGCTGCATCTCTCCCATAACTCACCATACGCCACGGCTGATCATTGAGGATATCAAGGTGGAGCTTCTTTCCTTCTCCCTTTGGCAGTGCTCTNTTTTTTTTTTTTTTTTTTTTTTTTGACAATTTACTCTATGGGTCAATTGAAATTCCAATAAAATCTCTGCCGTCAAAATTTTTTAACAACCATTAATCCTAATCAAAACGCATCATTTTACCTCATTAAAATATTAATTTTTTATTAATTTAATTTAAAAATTAAATCTAATTTTTTTATAAAAAAAAAAAAAAGAAAAAAAAGGAGGAGAGACTCTCAAGGTCCATGAATGAGGACCTTTAGAAGCCTTTTGTTGCATAGGAAGTTAATTTTGCTCTCTACCAAATGGGTTTGTTTAAAGCACTAGCTAGGTTCGGATGGTTTGACGGCGGGTTTCTTCCAAAACCATTGGGAGACTGTGAGGGATGAGGTTTGTCAACCTGTTCTTGATACTTTAAATTCTGGAATTATGCCCGCTCATTTAAATATGACACACATAGCTTTAATTCCGAAAGTGAAGAACCCAACAAGTGTTATAGAATTTCAACCTATTAGCTTGTGCAATGTTTTGTACAAACTCATCTCTAAGGTTTTAGCTAATAGATTGAAAAAAATTATGTCTAATATTATATTGCCTACCCAAAGTGCTTTCATTCCTGGGAGGCTCATAACTTATAATATATTGGTTGCGTATGAAACTCTTCACACTATACATACAAGATTTGGGGGGAGAAGGGTTTTATGGCAGTTAAGTTGGATATAAGCAAAGCATACGACCGGGTGGAGTGGCAATTTTTGGAGGAAGTTATGAAAAGGTTGGGTTTTGATTCAAGGTGGATTCATTTAGTTATGATGTATGTGAAGTCAGTATAATATGCTGTTATGGTGAATGGGGTGCCATGTGGTAACATTTGCCCAACTAGGGGACTGAGGCAAGGAGATCTTATCTCTCCTTACTTATTCCTTATTTGTGTGGAGGGATCGAGCTCTACGATATCACAGGCTAATCATGATGGGGCTTTAACGGGGGCCCTTACTTCTAAAAGGGGTCCTTAGGTAAGTTATTTATTTTTTGCGGATGATAACTTGTTATTTTGCAGAGCCAATATTATGTAGTGGGATGCTTTGACGAGACTATTGCGGCAATATGAAAAAGCGTCAGGCCAAACGTCTCAACAACAATAAGACAGCTATTTATTTTAGTCAAAATACTTTGGAGGCGGACAAAAATAGAATTGTTGGAGTATCAGGTATACCTATATCACAATGCTATGATTCATATTTGGGCCTACCATCGATGGTTGGGAAATCTCGGACAACTGCTTTTAAAGGGATCATTGATAAAGTGTGGAAGAGACTACAAGACTAGAAACTAAAGTTTTTGTCGCAAGCTGGGAAGGAAGCCTTGTTAAAAGCGGTGATCCAAGCTATCCCGACGTATTGCATGAATGTCTTTCTTCTTTCGAAAGCGTTATGTTCAGAAATTAATTCACTAATGCAAAAATTCTGGTGGAGTAAGCCTAACGGTGAGTCCCGCGTACATTGGATGAGTTGGAGGCATATGGGGACACAGAAAAAAGAGGGAGGGATGAGTTTCAAGGATTGCAAAAGTTCTAATTAAGCACTATTAGCAAAACAATGCTGGAGGCTTTGCCTGACCCCTGGCAGTTTTCTTGCCAAGATTATGGAAGGTAAATATTTTTTGAGTAGCAATATACTCGAAGCCAATCTAGGAGCAAGACCTTCTTTTGTTTGGAGGAGCATTCATAGCTCATGCAATTTGCTTAAAGCTGGCTTGATATGGCGGGTTGGCAACGGAACCAGAATTCGAATTTAGAAGGACAAATGGATACCCAAGCCTTTGACATACAATCTCCCCCGTCTGTTTTGCACCCGGAAGCCACAATTAGTGATTTGATTAATGAAGACACAAGATGGTGGGATTCAACCTTGCTGGAAAGTATTTTTAGCAAGGAAGAGGTCTCCATTATACAGTCGATACCGGTCAGTATGTCGAACAAGGAAGATAGGTGTATTTGGAGGGGGACAAAAAATGGGCTCTTGTCTATAAAGAGTGCATACTACCTACAGCAAGAATTGGATGATCAAGAAGAGGCTTCAAGTTCATTTAAGGCTGGTTGCAGTGAGGTATGGAGCAGTATGTGGAGTTTACAACTTCCTGGAGTGGAAAAGAATTTTTTGTGGGGGGCTTGTAACGAAATCCTACCCGCTCGTGCCAACCTCTTTAAGAAGAGAATCGTGGACAATCCGCTATGTCCCATATGTGGCCGTGAACTTGAAACAGCCATCTATATCCTATGGATATGTGACTTGGCCATGGATGTTTGGTGCATGAGTTCTCGACGTTTACAAAAAAAAGTGCTCCATGTCTTTTGGAACTTTTTCCCAGGTGGTGGAAGATATATTGGCTCACTGTGACCATGAAGAAATAAAACTGTTTGCTGGCCGGGATTGCTTGAAGACTATGGCTCTGGAGGAATGACGTGGTGTATGAAGGGCTCATCCAAATTCCCTTGTTCAATGTACTATTACTGCAATGGAGGAATTTGCACAAGCTAACGATGCAGGAGATGGAGTTCCCGTTCGAGTAGTAATGCCAACTCCTATGGTTTGGAAGGCTCCAAGTTATGAATGGAAGAAAATGAACTGAGATGCCTCAATAGCAAAAGACAAAAATTGGATGGGATTTGGTATGGTGCTACGTGATGAGCAAGGAATGGTCATAGCAATGTACAGCAAAACAATTGTTGGAAGACTTGATGTTTTGAAGGTAGCGGTGATGGCATGTCTTATTGCAATCCAATTTTGTCACAGTTTGGGGTTTACAAAATTCTGCACAAGGAGTAATTGCTGCTATCAATTTGAGGCATACAGATTGGAGTAGCATGGGAGTGTTCAGTGGCGAAGCCAGAAGATTGGACAATGAGGCGTATTTTTTTAATAAAAAAAATAAAATTAATTAAAAATTACAAAAATAAATTAAATATTAAAAAATAAATTTTTTTGTCTTTNATTAAAAAATATTTTTTTTTGTCTTTTGTCTTTTTTTTTTCTTTTTTTTTTTGGTGTCTTCTAAGCCATTATACTAGATTAAAACGACACATTGTTTTTCTAATTTCTTTTTTTGAAAAATCATGCTCAAAGGATTGGCAAACTCTTATTTATAGATATACTCTTCGAATTTGGTCTCTATTACTAGGATGATAATCGCAAATTTTTTTTTCTTAAGCAAGGATTTCTGGGCAAGTTTGTTAAATCTACTTCAACATGAGGTCGTTTAAAATTTGACTAAAGCTTAATAGAATCATTTTTTTCTTCCTAACTACAATTATATATATTTATATAATTAAAATATGAAATAAAAACTATATAAATGTATAAATAATGCAAGAAAAACAATTAATTTACATCTTACAAGAACAATTTAAATTAAAATCTGAAAATTTAATTACATACATCAATAGCTTAATTTTTCCTTGAAGTTGGACAATTGATCTTCAATCTTTCTGGATTAGAAAGATAGAAACAAAATATGACTTAGAAAGTTAGAAATATCATGAAAAAAATTAATTTACAAGAACAATTTTAATTTAAATCTAAAAAATTATATACCCCGTTGAAGTTGGAAATTAGAAAGTGAAAAAAAAAAAACACAAAGTTGCCAAATGATAAGTCCTCAAGGGTCAAGAGTCAAGAAGAAAATGCAGGAAATTGGAATCCTCAAGAAGACAAGAACTAGAAGAAAATAAAAAAATTAAAGAGAAACTGTAGTGAGGCAATCGGCAGTAAAAGAAACAAAACAAAACATTTGTTTTTTTAGGTTAAAAATGTATCTCACTAGGCCCATTTTTTTTTTGGGCCCATGGGCCGTGTACCCCCCCTTTTTTATTTTTATTTTTTTCATTTTGGCATGTTGTAGCCTTTACAGCCTAGCTGTACATGTTAGGGGTGAAATAGCGGTTGCGGTTAGAGGTTAGTGGCTAAAACCGCCAACCGCTAACCGCTTAGGCGGTTAGTAGAATCTACTAACCACATTCGCTAACCGCTAGCGGTTAACCGGATGCAGTTAACCGCTTTTTATTGGGCTTTTTATTGTTTTTTTTTTGCTGGTTTTGGGCTTACTTTAAACCCTTGTTTTGCTCACTTTAAACATTTTTTTTCCTCTTTCATGATCATTTTAGCATTAAAAATTGTTGGTTTAAAGTGAGCATTATATGTTGGACCATTATACCAAAATCTTGTTGGTCACCTTTTACAACATATAACATACAAATAAAATTACAACAAAATTATCGTTTTGGGTTATGAAGAAATGAATATATAGAAGTGCAAAACTACGTCGTTTTGCACTTCTATATTATATAAATAATAAAACTATAAATCCCAAACAAAAGTCAAAGGTTGGAGGAATTGAAATCGGGACTCCTGAGTAAAATAGGCACACAATAACCATTAGGCCACAATAATTTATTGTTATTTATTATATGAAATATATATAATATAAATATATATTATATTTTTAAAAGGTGATTAGCGGTTAACGGTTAGCGGTTAGGCGGTTTTTCAAAATCCACTAACTGCTAACCGCCTAGGTGGTTAGCGGTTTTTACTAACCGCTTTCAAAGTGGTTAGCGGTTAGCGGATGTGGTTAGGCGGTTTTAAATTTCACCCCTAGTGCGTGTACCCTTTTATTTTTTTTATTTTGTTCATTTTTTGGCATGCTGTACAGCACATGTACTTTTCTTCTTCTTCTTCTTCTTCTTCTTCTTTTTTTTTTCCTTTTTCTCTTTCCTCTTTAATGAAACGGTGTGTATAAACTGTTCATCTTCCACCTAGCTTCCACGAAACCAGCTTCCAGCGTCAATGGCTCATGAAACAAAACAAAAAATCTTTTGTGAAAAAAAACTGTCAAATTTATGGCTGAGGGTCAATAACTCAAGGTTTAGGGGCATCATTCATGGTTATAAAGGGGCATAAGTTTTTTTACAAAGGCAATAACAAAATTTTTAAGAGTTGAAGGGGGGCATATTCAACCCCCCCTCCCTTCGCCACCGGAGGCAAACACGGCTGCCCACTTTCTTGCTAAGGAAGCTTTGCGTTTTGATTGTGATTTGTGATAGATCTTGGGAGGATGTCATTCCCGATTGTATTGCTGTGATTGTGAACTCAGAGCTGAATGCTCTGGTTTGATTGTACCCACATAGCTCTTTTGCTCTGTTTTGACTCTTCTCAATGAAACCATTGGGGATGGTTTCGGCCACCCCCGGTACCCACCAAGGGGTGGCCGAGCCACCCCCTTCTCTTTTTTTTTTTTTGTCTTTTTGTCTTTTTTTAAAAAATATATATATTTTTTATAAAAAAAATAAAAAAATTTAATTATGAATTGTTCACTTGTCAGTCTGTTAAAGCAATTAACAGTCAACTAATAGAATGACTAATTTAATCCTTTATCAAAACTATAGTAACATTTTGTGATAAAAATCAAACCCTAAAAGAAAAAAAATAAAATTATAAAACTTCAAGGAGATATTAAGTATTTAACCTATTTTAAAAATTATATCACATTTAGAATAATTTTAAGAGAACTCTAAAAATACTTATATCATTATTACTGATAAGTGTGTGCTGATTTAAAGGATTGGAATTATGTGGGTGGCGAATAGAGTAGTACTTTTTGGTTGCCAAGAGGCAGCCTAGCGTCTGCCATGTTTATTTGTTTGTTTTCTTCTTTTTTTTTAAAAAAAAAAAAAACTGAATAGGAAAGAGGTTAAAGGGGGAAGTGCTTGTCAAATTTAAAATTAAGAATATTTATAAAAAATTGATTAAATTATATATCAAATTCACTGGACTCCATGCATCACTGATCAGAAATTGATATCAGCAAATTTATATAAAACTAAGATAGCGTTTTGAGGCATTAACATCAAATTTAAGATGACCAAATCTCTTTAAGGTCATACCATCTCTAAATAGTTAACTTTCCACCCTTAAGTTTTAGTTTTGAATCTAGAAACGAGTTTTGAGGTATTAGCATCAAATTTATGATGACCGAATCCCTTTAGGGTTATACCATCCCTAAAGGATTAATCTTTCACTCTTAGGTTTTAATTTTAAATCCATAAATAAATTTAAAGGCATTAAAACCCAAATATTAACTTATGAAAATTTGGCTAATATTACTCAAATATTTCACAATACAATTTAAAACATTTCATTAAACATACAAAATGCAAAAAAAACATAAAAAATCAAATATGTTAAAAAAAAAAGATTAACGCTGGTCCCAAAAAGAAAAAGAAAAAAGGGCATGGCCTACGCTAGGCTGCTGCAACATGGCAGCCGCTTAGCAGGGCTCTGGCGAATATGGGTTGAGTGGAATTATTGTCTCTACAGTTCTTTTATTGTCCTCATGTAAAACAGCTTTTATCCCCGTGTTTTCTGCACTTTTCTTCCTCCGTGTTTTCTGCTATTTTCTCACGAGTCTGTCATTTTCCTTCCTTAATCACTTTTTCTTTTATTCTTGTTCTTTCTTTCTGTTTTTAGACCACTACCTAATCAATTTTCCTTTTATTTTTGTTTTCTCCATCTTTCTCATTTGTTTTTTTACTAACAAACAAATGTCTTTCTCTTCTCAAAAAAAAGAGAGTTCTTGGCGACAATGATTCTCCTCTGAAAACGTTTTACAACACACTCATAATTGTCATTATGTTCTTTTGATAAGTTCCATTACTTTTTTGGTAACGATAAGTTTGTTGGGAATAATTCACAAGAGCTCTTATGGTCGGGTTTATCTGCAAATTACTACTTTTACCTCACCCAATCAGCATGTGCTACATCATTATTTTAAGAAAATTAAAAAAAAATAATAATAATAAAAATGAGAGCCAACACAGCAAATCTAAGTAAATAAAATACCAAAAAAACCCTTGGCTGTCAGATCCAGCAAACCCCCACCCGGTATCGGTCTGGCCAAAGCCACGGTTGGTGTGGGCAGTGGCGAAGCCACATGATGACCAGGGGAGCCGTGGCTCCCCCAAGAAGTCATATATATATATATATATATGAGCCTTTAGAAATTGTATAGGTAAGTGGCTCCCCCAAGAAGTTAAAAAAATATAAATAAATAAATAAATAATTATATGAAGGCTATGAAGCATTCAAAAATATTATATGGACCAGGGGGAGCCACGCTCCTCCACGAGTCCACAACCACGTGCTGCAGCCTCCATTAAAAAAAATTGATAAGTGCATTAAAAAAAAAAAATTATTGGGTATACTCCGTTTGAGAAACAGAGAATATCAAACTCAAAAAAAAAAAACCCCTAAAACATACAAATAAATACCCAAATTTTTTTTCTCAAACAGAGAATACCCAGCTTGTGAGTTTCCCTTTAGACTGTTTCTAAGCTTTCTCTGTTTCTCAAACTCACAGTCTTCCAGTGTTCATAGCAACTACCGAACGAGCATTTTCAGTAATGAAAATTATTAAAATATGACTACGCAACAAAATAGAGAATGATTTTCTTACAAATAGCTTAGTTCTCTACATTGAAATGGAAATTGCTAAGAGCTTTGATTTAAATTTGATATTTGATGATTTTGTACTTTTAAAAGACCGTAAAGTGCAGTTTTAAACACTTTTTTTTTTTAATCTTTTTAATGTAGTGCCGACATATTATATATCTAATATATCAATTTAAGCATATATTTATGAATTTTTATAAATTTTTTTTGTGATGCATATATTATGTGAATTACCAAATTTTTAAGTTATAAAAAATTTTATAAGATATCAAAAAAAAAAAAAATTTAGTAGCTCCTCCAATGTTAAATCTCTGATTTTATCACTAGTGTGGGTATCTCAACCCGTGGGTTTGGCCAGACCCACTGGCGTAGGTCTTGCTTGAGTTTTGTTCCCTTCTTTTTGCATCCACATACAGTACATCACCGAATTGTCTCCAACTTTTGCTTTCACATGCATTAATGAACTTCTGTCAAAACTCACATCTGTTGTCTCCATTCACGTTCGAGGCTTTTCGTAAAAATGCATGCATCGAATTTAACGGCAGCCTTCACGAGGAAACTTTTCCACCGAAAGGCCACTAAAAATATTTCTTTAATGCAAGTGGGAAAAACTGAATTTCTTTGGGCTTTACTTCAATTTAATTGGCTTTCCAAAATTCAGAATTTGGCCTTCGACATGAAATAACAAAATGTTCATTTCTGACGGGCGTCCCCAAACTTAAACTCAGGAGCACCTATTAAAAAAATCACAGCAATATTCCATGACAGATATAGGCATTAAAAGATTAATTGCTGTGAAAATAAAAATAAAATCACTAGCAAAATAAAACACTATTAAATATTTTTACAAATTACAAAAAAAAAAAGGACAGAAAATTAAAGCAAACAATAACAAAATAAATAAAAATTGGGATTAGGCTGGTGGAGGGGGAGAAAGATTCTCTTAATTTCAAATGAAATGAAGGAGATCCATTTAGTCATTTGCAGAGGACATTTTTATTCAAAAAAATAAAATGATAAAAATACTCTCTAAAAACAACTAACTGGTTCCTCGACACGGATCAGAAATCGCATATTTTCTTCTGCAAAATGTTCTGCGATCTTTCTCTTGGCACATTCTTTCCTCATATCAGCAGGCAAAGACTCCAGCTTTGTCCTTAATATATTTACTTCTTTCACCAGTTGCTTGTTTGCCTGCCGACTGTCTGCCAGCATCCCTCTCAAACATTCCAATTTCGGCCTTAAGTGCTTCTGCCTCATTGGTCCTAATACTTAGCCGCAATGCTAGGTTTGTGATGGAATATATATGATTTGATACTATGTTAAAATATATATTAAAATATAAAATACTGAAATAGTAGAAGTGGAGAAAGATATTTAGGCTATATCTTGTACATTCATTATTTCAAATAATATTACATGACTCATTATTTATAGAGAGACAATGAGTTGTGACAAAAAAATCATAAAGTATACCTAAACTAATTAAGGAAGAAAATAAACCTTACAAGCAAATATAATAATGGAGAATAAAAATATTCTAACATAAAAAGAAATAGCTTATTAAGGAAAATATTAATAAACCTAATTTAGAAAATATAAAATATTCCAACATCCCCGTAACTTGAGTTTGGAAAAGATAATAAATTAAAGGCATCCAAAGTTAATGGTTGGATCAAGGCAATGTCGGTGAGAAAGGCTGAAAGTGACGGTCAAAGAAATACCGGAGAATGGAAACAAGCCGCTAAAAGAATCTGATTAAGGGTCAAGCCACAACTAATAATGACGGTCGGGGAACGAAAACAATTGTTAATCCTGTGAAGGGCCAAACCACATTGTGCCAAGGTTTCAAACCACATTGTGCCAAGGTTCACCAACAAGAAAGATGAGAAAAGGTTGAAAGTGACGGCTCGAGAAATGCCGAAGAACGGAGACAAGCCACTTAAAAAATTAAGTGAAGGGCTAAACCGCAACTGACAATGAAGTCGTAGAACGTTAAAAAAACAAAAACAAAAAAGCATAAAACCTATGAAGGGCCAAACCGCATTGTGCCAAGATTCGGTAATGATTAAAGCCATAGATCACAACAAAATTAGAAGTTCGTCATAAGATAATCCTAGAAAACACCATAGAAACGCTATAAGACTTTTATTGAAAGCCACATAAACAAAAACGTCGCTTTAATACCATGATGGAATATATAAACTTTGATACCATGTTGAAATATATATTAAAATATAAAATATTGAAATAGCAGAAGTGAAGAGAGAGTATGGGCTACATTTTGTATATTCATTATTTTAAACAATATTTTATAACTCTCTATTTATAGAGATATAATTAGTAGTGACAATAAATCCTAAAATAGACCTAAACTAATTAAATAATAAAATAAACCTTACAAAGAAATATAATAACGAAAGATAAAAATATTTTAACATAAAAATAAATATTTTATTAAAAATTATTAATAAATTTAATTAAAAAAATATAAAATATTCCAACAGTTTGAAACATTCATCCTTGCAGCCAAGATCATAGGGTCCTAGACTCCTAGTAAATAATGATGTTTTGGGCAGTGGCAGCAGCCATCATCCCATTTTCAATTATGGAGTTGGTGACATGAACAGAAACATTAATAATTCATAACTCAACTACTTATGAGAAGAAAAGAAGATAAGAAAATTAAAGAAATGGGAGAAAAGTTGTCGGCAGTCGGCAGGAAAAAGAAAGGAGTGGTTGATCTGACTGCTGCTGGTAGAGAGATAAAAGAGGAAAAAAAGAAAAAAAGAAAAAAATCTTTCGATATCAAATCAGTTTTCGTGTAAACAGACAAAAATGTCTCAAAATATTTTTTCAACCATACTCTTAATAAGGGTTAAAATCGTTTTTTAACATCAAAAGAGTTTGGCCTTTTCCTTCGAAAAGCATCTTTTGGTGCGGTACTATGTCCTCCATTCTTACGCCATCTGATCTGACCACCCCTTTTTATTTTATTTTTATTAATTTTAACTTATTCTGATTTTGATTTTAAAATTAAAAAAACATTAAATAATAAAAAATAGCAAATGGGCCATTTCTCCTCTCAATCACCAGCGGGCAAGTTGTGCTCTATTTAACAAGCCATCCCAGTTGCATAGTCTCCCACATTCTCAATTTTTCCCCCAATAGGCACTATCTAGAAAATATGAAGCCAAAAGCACTCAACCCCTTCGCTCTTGCTCACCTTAACTTGAAATTTGAAAAAAAATGCTATAACTTTCATGGAATGGGAGGCCTGAGAAAGAAAATTCACAGGTATATATATTTTCCTAAGAAGTATGTCTTTATTTTTTCATCCGTTTAAGTTTAGATCCCTTTTACATGTTTGCATATCCATTTATTATTTTATATTTTGTTTGGTACTCAATACAATACTGGAAAATGAAATCATGTCCAAGTTTTGTTTATGAGCTTAGTATATTTTGGTTAATTTACAAAACTTCAACATTTGTTGCAATTGTTGTTTGTTTCTTTTTGCACCATATCTTTTTTGTATTTCTGTTTATACTTCTTCACCGTGCGATTACTATGTTATAGGTAAAGCAAATTTTTGAGAGTTAATATATATATATAAATATACCAAGCGATCGGAAGCGCAAATTATATAAAAATACAGAAAATAATGCAAGTATCAGAAAATAATGCAGAAGAAAGCAATATAAAACCAGCCAAGTAGGCGGTAACAATTATATAGAGCAAAAACTTTGAATTGAAATTTCAAACTTACAGTTATAACATAAGCATTTAAGCTTTTTGGATGAGAAACAGAGTACAAAAGAGCATAATAGAAATAGAATCAGGAGAATGTAGCAGTATTTGAAGAGCAGAATTAGAGAGGTTTTTGCTTCTGCCTCAAATGGAGAAGAAAGCATACATTTATAGACGAAGGCATCCTCTCGTTTACAATGCTAGTCCAAGAAAACATTATTACAAAGTGAAATCATGAAGAATATAGTACAAGGAATATCACTGTAGAGTCACATGCGTCCTGCACTAAAGAGACCATAACAGTAAAAAAATAAAGGCATAGATTTGTCGGTAGAAAACGACAAGTCTTCTTTCGGTCCAAAGAGTCCAAAGCATAATCATAAGATTCTAGTCCAGAGAGTCCAAAGCATAATCATAAGATTCTAGTCACCAAGTCCGAAATATCATCATAACAAAGTCCTTCAAAGGTCATCAAGTCCGAGAACGTCATCATCAAATCCCGAATTCTCAAAGTAGTCTCGAATATTAGCAGAACATGTTGTATCCTCGTCAGAACTGTCATCTTCTTTGTAAGATTCGATCATAGCTTTTAACAAAGCTTTCTTCTTCTCTTTCTTCGTCATGGAGGAAGAGGAAGAAGTTGGTGAAGCAATAGTATCAGACAAAGCTTTGTCCATAGATTTGTCTGATTCCAATTTTGGAGGGATAATGGTTGGTAAAGGCACGCTCTGAGTTCGGGAAGCTTGGATTAGGAGCTTGACTTTACCAATAATTATGCCAGTAGCAAATTTATCCCACCATTTAACATACCAATGTCTTTCAAGGCGGTTACCCACAATAACATATTGCCATTTAATGATCCAGGGAAGACGGTACATTTTGGCAAAATGGAGAATAGGAGGAAAATTAGAACCATAGGCATCAACCTTGAAGCATGTTTTGAAGAGTTCAAAACTTTCAATTAAATTCAAAGGAAGAACATCTGGGATCATACCGAAGTGAGACCACCAGTTGGAGAACCAAACAGGGAGGATGCCACAATTGTGGTCTTTGTCAAAAGAGATGAACCATGAATGATCCATCAGATTAGTTTGGCAAAGAAAGAATTTAGACTAAGCATAGACATAGTCGTAATAATTGAAATGGACACCAAAGTCTCCATTAAGTTTTCTGAGGGAACTGGGATGATCACCCCAATCATCTTCAGAAATGACTTTCAGGAAACGAACACTGTGATAAATGATCTTCTTGGGTGTAGAACCAATTTGATCATAGATATGCCTAATCTCAATGGATTTTGTCTGAGTCAAAATACTGGAATAGAAAGTAAGGGACTTTAAAGGATGTTCAGGGATCCAATGAAATCCTCGAGGAAAATAAGAAAGTGTAAGGGCACTAGCAGATTTAACATTAGAACGTTTAGGTTCTATTGAAAACAAGTATTGGGAAAAAGGAAGCAAAACATAGTCAGAAGGCTTTTTGAATGAGATGCCAGTAAACCTGGGCTTTTGAGTAACACCAGCAAATGGGTCATAGGGAGTAACCAAAGTGCTAGAATAAGAAGCAATGAGATAGTCATTTCCCAAGGAAGCAAACCTATTTGCTTACTCAGAAGCAGAAATAGCAGAAATAGGGGAGGCATTAGGCTCTGATGTCAAAACCAGAGCTTGAGATTTTCCTTTATCCTTTTTGGGAGCCATCATGAGACTGCAAAAATTCACGAGTAAGAAAATTAGGGATGGAATTTTCATATCCTTTTATGTATTTAATGTCAAAATCAAATACACTCAAAATAGCTTGCCATCGTGCAAAAATTTGTTTTGATGCAATATTTTCAACGTCCTTTTTCAAAATGTACGTAGCATATTTACAATCAATCCTAAGTAAAAACTTTTGATTTAGTAAATCAGATTGAACTTTTGTAATGCATAGATTGCAATGATCGAATCTCAAAACTTTTCGTGGATTACCCTTGGGAAATGACTATCCCATTGCTATCGAGATAGTAATGGATATGAAAACAAAATTCAAAATTCAATTTGGAATTTTGACTATTGTTTTTGTAATCCACGAAAAACAATAGTCATTTACTATTGTTTGCATTGATGATGTTCTGATCTTCTCCAAAAGTATTGAAGAACATTGGAAACATCTGAATGCTTTTCTTGAAACCATTAAACACAATGGACTTGTTGTGTCTGCTTCAAAAATCAAATTGTTCCAAACCAAAATCAGATTCCTTGGTTTTGATATTTTTGAAGGAAAAATAAGACCCATTGATAGAGCCATCCAATTTGCTGATAAATTTCCTGACGTTATCACAGAAAAACCTCAGCTTCAAAGATTCCTTGGTTCTCTCAATTATATTGCTGACTTCTACAAAGATTTGCGAAAATATTGCAAACCTTTGTTTGACAGATTGAAAAGCAATCCGTCCCCCTGGACTGATGAACACACTGCTACAGTAAAACATATCAAGATTCATGTTAAGACTTTTCCTTGTCTTGGCATTCCATCTGATCATGCTTTCAAAATTGTGGAAACTGATGCTTCCGAAATTGGTTTTGGAAGTATTCTGAAACAACGTGTTTCACCAAGATCTCCCGAACAAATTGTTCGATTCCATTCTGGATCCTGGAATAATGCGTAATCTAATTATAGTACTATTAAGAAAGAAATTCTTTCTGTTGTTCTATGCATTACAAAATTTCAATCTGATTTACTAAATCAAAAGTTTTTACTTAGGATTGATTGTAAATCTGCTAAGTACATTTTGAAAAGGACGTTGAAAATATTGCATCAAAACAAATTTTTGCACGATGGCAAGCTATTTTGAGTGCATTTGATTTCGACATTGAATACATAAAAGGATATGAAAATTCCATCCCTGATTTCCTTACTCGTGAATTTTTGCAATCTCATGATGGCTCCCAAAAAGGATAAAGGAAAATCCCAGGCTCTGGTTTTGACATCAGAGCCTAATGCCTCCCCTATTTCTGCTATTTCTGCTTCTGAGTTAGCAAATAGGTTTGCTCCCTTGGGAAATGACTATCCCATTGCTTCTTATTCTAGCACTTTGGTTACTCCCTATGACCCATTTACTGGTGTTACTCAAAAGCCCAGGTTGACTGGCACCTCATTCAAAAAGCCTTCTGGCTATGTTTTGCTTCCTTTTTCCCAATACCTGTTTTCAATAGAACCTAAACGTTCTAATGTTAAATCTGCTAGTGCCCTTGCACTTTCTTATTTTCCTCGAGGATTTCATTGGATCCCTGAACATCCTTTAAAGTCCCTTACTTTCTATTCCAGTATTTTGACTCAGACCAAATCTATTGAGATTAGGCCTATCTATGATCAAATTGGTTCTATACACAAGAAGATCATTTATCACAGTGTTCGTTTCCTGAAAGTCATTTCTGAAAATGATTGGGGTGATCATCACAGTTCCCTCAGAAAACTTAATGGAGACTTTGGTGTCTATTTCAATTATTATGACTATGTCGATGCTTGGTCTAAATTCTTTCTTTACCAAACTAATCTGATGGATCATTCATGGTTCATCTCTTTTGACAAAGGCCACAATTGTGGCATCCTCCATGTTTGGTTCTCCAACTGGTGGTCTCACTTCGGTATGATCCCAGATGTTCTTCCTTTGAATTTAATTGAAAGTTTTGAACTCTTCAAAACATGCTTCAAGGTTGATGCCTATGGTTCTAATTTTCCTCTTATTCTCCATTTTGCCAAAATGTACCGTCTTCCCTGGATCATTAAATGGCAATATGTTATTGTAGGTAACCGCCTTGAAAGGCATTGGTATGTTAAATGGTGGGATAAATTTGCTACTGACATAATTATTGGTAAAGTCAAGCTCCTAATCCAAGCTCCCCGAGCTCAGAGCGTGCCTTTACCAACCATTATCCCTCCAAAATTGGAATCAGACAAATCTATGGACAAAGCTTTGTCTACTACTATTGCTTCACCTACTTCTTCCTCTGCCTCCATGACGAAGAAAGAGAAGAAGAAAGCTTTGTTAAAAGCTATGATCGAATCTTACAAAGAAGATGACAGTTCTGACGAGGACACAGCATCTTCTGCTAATATTTGAGACTACTTTGGGAATTCGGGATTTGATGAT
>VIBQ01000065.1:108704-121007 GCA_006937295.1 Carpinus fangiana | reverse complement strand
TTTGGGCAGTGGCAGCAGCCATCATCCCATTTTCAATTATGGAGTTGGTGACATGAACAGAAACATTAATAATTCATAACTCAACTACTTATGAGAAGAAAAGAAGATAAGAAAATTAAAGAAATGGGAGAAAAGTTGTCGGCAGCCGGCAGGAAAAAGAAAGGAGTGGTTGATCTGACTGCTGCTGGTAGAGAGATAAAAGAGGAAAAAAAGAAAAAAAGAAAAAAATCTTTCGATATCAAATCAGTTTTCGTGTAAACAGACAAAAATGTCTCAAAATATTTTTTCAACCATACTCTTAATAAGGGTTAAAATCGTTTTTTAACATCAAAAGAGTTTGGCCTTTTCCTTCGAAAAGCATCTTTTGGTGCGGTACTATGTCCTCCATTCTTACGCCATCTGATCTGACCACCCCTTTTTATTTATTTTTTATTAATTTTAACTTATTCTGATTTTGATTTTAAAATTAAAAAAACATTAAATAATAAAAAATAGCAAATGGGACCATTTCTCCTCTCAATCACCAGCGGGCAAGTTGTGCTCTATTTAACAAGCCATCCCAGTTGCAAAGTCTCCCACATTCTCAATTTTTCCCCCAATAGGCAATATCTAGAAAATATGAAGCCAAAAGCACTCAACCCCTTCGCTCTTGCTCACCTTAACTTGAAATTTGAAAAAAAATGCTATAACTTTCATGGAATGGGAGGCCTGAGAAAGAAAATTCACAGGTATATATATTTTCCTAAGAAGTATGTCTTTATTTTTTCATCCGTTTAAGTTTAGATCCCTTTTACATGTTTGCATATCCATTTATTATTTTATATTTTGTTTGGTACTCAATACAATACTGGAAAATGAAATCATGTCCAAGTTTTGTTTATGAGCTTAGTATATTTTGGTTAATTTACAAAACTTCAACATTTGTTGCAATTGTTGTTTGTTTCTTTTTGCACCATATCTTTTTTGTATTTCTGTTTATACTTCTTCACCGTGCGATTACTATGTTATAGGTAAAGCAAATTTTTGAGAGTTAATATATATATATAAATATACCAAGCGATCGGAAGCGCAAATTATATAAAAATACAGAAAATAATGCAAGTATCAGAAAATAATGCAGAAGAAAGCAATATAAAACCAACCAAGTAGGCGGTAGCAATTATATAGAGCAAAAACTTTGAATTGAAATTTCAAATTTACAGTTATAACATAAGCATTTAAGCTTTTTGGATGAGAAACAGAGTACAAAAGAGCAGAATAGAAATAGAATCAGGAGAATGTAACAGTATTTGAAGAGCAGAATTAGAGAGGTTTTTGCTTCTGCCTCAAATGGAGAAGAAAGCATACATTTATAGACGAAGGCATCCCCTCGTTTACAATGCTAGTCCAAGAAAACATTATTACAAAGTGAAAGCATGAAGAAAATAGTACAAGGAATATCACTGTAGAGTCACATGCGTCCTGCACTAAAGCGACCATAACAGTGAAAAAATAAAGGCATAGATCTGTCTGTAGAAAACGATAAGTCTTCTTTCGGTCCAAAGAGTCCAAAGCATAATCATAAGATTCTAGTCCAGAGAGTCCAAAGCATAATCATAAGATTCTAGTTACCAAGTCCGGAATATCATCATAACAAAGTCCTTCAAAGGTCATCAAGTCCGGGAACGTCATCACCAAATCCCGAATTCCCAAAGTAGTCTCGAATATTAGCAGAAGATGTTGTGTCCTCGTCAGAACTGTCATCTTCTTTGTAAGATTCGATCATAGCTTTTAACAAAGCTTTCTTCTTCTCTTTCTTCGTCATGGAGGCAGAGGAAGAAGTAGGTGAAGCAATAGTAGCAGACAAAGCTTTGTCCATAGATTTGTCTGATTCCAATTTTGGAGGGATAATGGTTGGTAAAGGCACGCTCTGAGCTCGGGGAGCTTGGATTAGGAGCTTGACTTTACCAATAATTATGTCAGTAGCAAATTTATCCCACCATTTAACATACCAATGCCTTTCAAGGCGGTTACCCACAATAACATATTGCCATTTAATGATCCAGGGAAGACGGTACATTTTGGCAAAATGGAGAATATGAGGAAAATTAGAACCATAGGCATCAACCTTGAAGCATGTTTTGAAGAGTTCAAAACTTTCAATTAAATTCAAAGGAAGAACATCTGGGATCATACCGAAGTGAGACCACCAGTTGGAGAACCAAACAGGGAGAATGCCACAATTGTGGTCTTTGTCAAAAGATATGAACCATGAATGATCCATCAGATTAGTTTGGCAAAGAAAGAATTTAGACCAAGCATCGACATAGTCGTAATAATTGAAATGGACACCAAAGTCTCAATTAAGTTTTCTGAGGGAACTGGGATGATCACCCCAATCATCTTCAGAAATGACTTTCAGGAAACGAACACTGTGATAAATGATCTTCTTGGGTGTAGAACCAATTTGATCATAGATAGGCCTAATCTCAATAGATTTTGTCTGAGTCAAAATACTGGAATAGAAAGTAAGGGACTTTAAAGGATGTTCAGGGATCCAATGAAATCCTCGAGGAAAATAAGAAAGTGCAAGGGCACTAGCAGATTTAACATTAGAACGTTTAGGTTCTATTGAAAACAGGTATTGGGAAAAAGGAAGTAAAACATAGTCAGAAGGCTTTTTGAATGAGGTGCCAGTAAACCTGGGCTTTTGAGTAACACCAACAAATGGGTCATAGGGAGTAACCAAAGTGCTAGAATAAGAAGCAATGGGATAGTCATTTCCCAAGGGAGCAAACCTATTTGCTAACTCAGAAGCAGAAATAGAAGAAATAGGGGAGGCATTAGGCTTTGATGTCAAAACCAGAGCCTGAGATTTTCCTTTATCCTTTTTGGGAGCCATCATGAGACTGCAAAAATTCACGAGTAAGGAAATCAGGGATGGAATTTTCATATCCTTTTATGTATTCAATGTCAAAATCAAATGCACTCAAAATAGCTTTCCATCGTGCAAAAATTTGTTTTGATGCAATATTTTCAACGTCCTTTTTCAAAATGTACTTAGCAGATTTACAATCAATCCTAAGTAAAAACTTTTGATTTAGTAAATCAGATTGGAATTTTGTAATGCATAGATTGCAATGATCGAATCTCAAAACTTTTCGTGGATTACCCTTGGGAAATGACTATCCTATTGCTATTGAGATAGTAATGGATATGAAAACAAAATTCAAAATTCAATTTGGAATTTTGACTATTGTTTTTGTAATCCACGAAAAACAATAGTCATTTACTATTGTTTGCATTGATGATGTTCTGATCTTCTCCAAAAGTATTGAAGAACATTGGAAACATCTGAATGCTTTTCTTGAAACCATTAAACACAATGGACTTGTTGTGTCTGCTTAAAAAATCAAATTGTTCCAAACCAAAATCAGATTCCTTGGTTTTGATATTTTTGAAGGAAAAATAAGACCCATTGATAGAGCCATCCAATTTGCTGATAAATTTTCTGACGTTATCACAGAAAAACCTCAGCTTCAAAGATTCCTTGGTTCTCTCAATTATATTGCTGACTTATACAAAGATTTGCGAAAATATTGCAAACCTTTGTTTGATAGATTGAAAAGCAATCCGTCCCCCTGGACTGATGAACACACTGCTATAGTAAAACAGATCAAGATTCATGTTAAGACTCTTCCTTGTCTTGGCATTCCATCTGATCATGCTTTCAAAATTGTGGAAACTGATGCTTCCAAAATTGGTTTTGGATGTATTCTGAAACAACGTGTTTCACCAAGATCTCCCAAACAAATTGTTCGATTTCATTCTGGATCCTGGAATAATGCGTAATCTAATTATAGTACTATTAAGAAAGAAATTCTTTCTGTTGTTCTATGCATTACAAAATTCCAATCTGATTTACTAAATCAAAAGTTTTTACTTAGGATTGATTGTAAATCTGCTAAGTACATTTTGAAAAAGGACGTTGAAAATATTGCATCAAAACAAATTTGTGCACAATGGCAAGCTATTTTGAGTGCATTTGATTTTGACATTGAATACATAAAAGGATATGAAAATTTCATCCTTGATTTCCTTACTCGTGAATTTTCGCAGTCTCATGATGGCTCCCAAAAAGGATAAAGGAAAATCTCAGGCTTTGGTTTTGACATTAGAGCCTAATGCCTCTCCTATTTCTGCTATTTCTGCTTCTGAGTTAGTAAATAGGTTTGCTCCCTTGGGAAATGACTATCCCATTGCTTCTTATTCTAACACTTTGGTTACTCCCTATGACCCATTTGCTGGTGTTACTCAAAAGCCCAGGTTTACTGGCACCTCATTCAAAAAGCCTTATGGCTATGTTTTGCTTCCTTTTTCCCAATACCTGTTTTCAATAGAACCTAAACGTTCCAATGTTAAATCTGCTAGTGCCCTTGCATTTTCTTATTTTCCTCGAGGATTTTATTGGATCCCTGAACATCCTTTAAAGTCCCTTACTTTCTATTCCAGTATTTTGACTCAGACCAAATCTATTGAGATTAGGCCTATCTATGATCAAATTGGTTCTACACCCAAGAAGATCATTTATCACAGTGTTCGTTTCCTGAAAGTCATTTCTGAAGATGATTGGGGTGATCATCACAGTTCCTTCAGAAAACTTAATGGAGACTTTGGTGTCTATTTCAATTATTACGACTATGTCGATGCTTGGTCTAAATTCTTTCTTTACCAAACTAATCTGATGGATCATTCATGGTTCATCTCTTTTGACAAAGACCACAATTGTGGCATCCTCCCTGTTTGGTTCTCCAACTGGTGGTCTCACTTCGGTATGATCCCAGATGTTCTTCCTTTGAATTTAATTGAAAGTTTTGAACTCTTCAAAACATGCTTCAAGGTTGATGCCTATGGTTCTAATTTTCCTCTTATTCTCCATTTTGCCAAAATGTACTGTCTTCCCTGGATCATTAAATGGCAATATGTTATTGTGGGTAACCGCCTTGAAAGGCATTGGTATGTTAAATGGTGGGATAAATTTGCTACTGACATAATTATTGGTAAAGTCAAGCTCCTAATCCAAGCTCCCCGAGCTCAGAGAGTGCCTTTACCAACCATTATCCCTCCAAAATTGGAATCAGACAAATCTATGGACAAAGCTTTGTCTGCTACTATTGCTTCACCTACTTCTTCCTCTGCCTTCATGACGAAGAAAGAGAAGAAGAAAGCTTTGTTAAAAGCTATGATCGAATCTTACAAAGAAGATGACAGTTTTGACAAGGACACAGCATCTTCTGCTAATATTTGAGACTACTTTGGGAATTCGGGATTTGATGATAACGTTCCCAGACTTGACCTTTGAAGGACTTTGTTATGATGATATTCCGGACTTGGTGACTAGAATCTTATGATTATGCTTTGGACTCTCTGGACTAGAATCTTATAATTATGCTTTGGACTCTTTGGACTGAAAGAAGACTTGTCATTTTCTACCGACAGATCTATGCCTTTATTTTTTCACTGTTATGGTCTCTTTAGTGCAGGACGCATGTGACTCTACAATGATATTCCTTGTACTATTTTCTTCATGCTTTCACTTTGTAATAATGTTTTCTTGGACTAGCATTGTAAACGAGGGGATGCCTTCGTCTATAAATGTATGCTTTCTTCTCCATTTGAGGCAAAAGCAAAAACCTCTCTAATTCTTCTCCTCAAATACTGCTACCTTCTCCTGATTCTATTTCTATTCCACTCTTTTGTACTCTGTTTCTCATCCAAAAAGCTTAAATGCTTATGTTATAACTGTAAGTTTGAAATTTCAATTCAAAGTTTTTGCTCTATATAATTGCTACCGCCTACTTGGCTGGTTTTATACTGCTTTCTTCTGCATTATTTTCTGATACTTGCATTATTTTCTGTATTTTTATATAATTTGCGCTTCCGATCGCTTAAGCCCAGGTTTACTGGCACCTCATTCAAAAAGCCTTCTGGCTATGTTTTGCTTCATTTTTCCCAATACCTGTTTTCAATAGAACCTGGGTTAGGATCTTCTGAACAGATTGTTCGTTTCCATTCTGGATATTGGAATAATGCGCAATCTAATTATAGTACTATTAAGAAAGAGATTCTTTCTGTTGTTTTATGCATAACAAAGTTTCAATCTAATTTACTTAATAAAAAGTTTTTGTTAAGAATTGATTGTAATTCTGCCAAATATATTTTAAAAAAAGATATTGAAAATATTGTATCAAAATAGATTTTTGCAAGATGGCAAGCTATTTTGAGTGCATTTGATTTTGATTTTGAATATATAAAAGGATCTGAAAATTCTATTCCTGATTTCCTTACTCGTGAATTTTTGCAGTCCCATGATGGCTCCTAAAAAAGATAAAGGAAAATCTCAAGCTTTGGTTTTAACATCAGAGTCCAATGTTTCCCCTATTTCTGCTACTGAGTTAGCAAATAAGTTTGCTCCTCTGGGAACTGACTATCCCATTACTTCTCACTCCAGCACTTTGGTCACTCATTTTGACCCATTTGTTGATGTTACCCAAAAGCCCAGGTTTGCTGGCACCTCCTTTGATCAAAAAGCCTTCTGGCTATGTTTTGCTTCCATTTTCTCAGTATTTGTTTTCCATAGAACCTGAACATTCTAATGTTAAAACTGCTAGTGTTCTTGCTCTTTCTTATTTTCCTCGAGGATTTCATTGGATCCCTAAACATCCTTTAAAAACCCTCACTTTTTATTCTAATATTTTGACTCAGACCAAATCTATTGAGATTAGGCCTATCTATGACCAAATTGGTTCTACACCCAAGAAGGTCATCTATCACAGTGTTCGTTTTTTTGAAAGTCATTTCCGAAAAGGAATGGGGTGACCATCCCAATACTCTCAGAAAACTTAATGGTGATTTTGGTGTTCATTTTAATCATTATGACTATGTTGATGCTTGGTCAAAATTCTTCCTTTACCAAACAAGTTTGATGGATCATTCTTGGTTCATCCCTTTTGACAAAGACCACACTTGTGGTATTCTCCCTGTTTGGTTTTCTAACTGGTGGTCTCGCTTCGGTTTGATCCCAGATGTTCTTCCTTTAAATCTGATTGAAAGTTTTGAATTATTTAGAACATGCTTTAAGGTTGATACCTATGGTTCTAAATTCCCTCCTATCCTCCATTTTGCCAAAATGTATTGTCTCCCTTGGATCATTAAATGACAATATGTTATTGTTGGTGACCACCTTGAAAGGCATTGGTATATCAAATGGTGGGATAAGTTTGCTACTGACATTATTATTGGTAAAGTCAAACTTCTGATTCAAGCTCCCCGAGCTCAAAGTGTGCCTCTACCAATTATTATCCCTCCTAAATTGAACTTTGACAAAACCCCTGACAAGGCTTTGTCTACTGTTGCTGCTTCTCCTACTTCTTCCTCTGCCTCCATGACGAAGAAAGAGAAGAAGAAAGCTTTATGAAAAGCTATGATTGAATCCTACAAAGAAGATGATAGTTCTTATGAAGATACAACATCTTATTTCTCTGCTAATATTCCTGACCCACGTAAGGACTACTTTGGGAATTCAGGATTTGATGATATTCCGGGACTTGAAGACCTTTGAAGACTAAAGTCCTATGCCACATGATGATGTTTTAGGATTCCTATCCTATGCCCTGTTCTGGACCGAAAGAAATTTTGTCGTTTCTACCGACAGAATTATGCTCCAACTGTTCCTATTTCTCTCGTGCAAAGTGCTCTTGCCAACACTACAGTGCTTCCGCTTTTACTATTTGCTTTTACTTTGTAATTATGAAAATTTGTTTTATGTAAGAAACGAAGGGATGCCTTTGTCTATAAATGTAAGTTTTCTTCTCCATTTGAGGTAGAAGCAAAAAATCTAAGTCTGCTCTGCTCCTCAAACTTATCTTTTGAGTCTGTCTCTATTTTGCTCTATTGTACTCAGTCTTCCATTCCAAAGCTTACATGCTTATGCTATAATTGTAAGTTTGAAACTTGAATATTATCTTTTGAAATATTCCAACTTATCTATCTGGTTATTTGTAATTGCTACCGCCTACTTGGCTGGTTTTATACTGCTTCTTTCATATTAATTTCATCATATGCATTATTTTTTGCAATTATTTATAGTCTGCGCTTCCGACCACTTGGTCGGAAGAGTTGGTGATCACTCAACTTCAAAGATTTCTTGGTTCTTTGAATTACATTGCTGATTTCTACAAAGATTTACGAAAATATTGTAAACCTTTGTTTAATAGATTACAGAATAACCCTCCTCCTTGGACTGACGTCCTGTAATATTCCATATTTTAACAGTCTTATTTTAGAAATATTTATTTAATAATATTCGGTGATGATATTTATTCTTGAAGAATTTAATAGAGCATATAAATAGTATATGAATAAATATTAAGTTTATAATGAAATTTAATTTTATGTGGGAGATTATATTCTGATTATTTTATTGGATGATGAATGAATGGTTTGGAAGCCTTCGGCACACCCACTTGTCTATACGTAATGATATGGTTAAGAAGTGAACATAGAAAGATGGAATTAGAATGATGAGAGAATTTGTCATGATGAGTAAGGTGTGAAGCCTTAATGTATGAAGCTAGCATATAAGCATTCGAAGCTATTAGGAGAAAAGTGGGGAGAAAGGGATGGAAGCATAATGATGATGAAAACATCATCATGAAGAGTGAATGAAGTATATTTATTATCAGATAATGGTGGAAGCAAATGAACTAGCCAACGACTGGCGGCCGCTATCTTTATATTTTATACCGGATATATCCCAATATTTCACCTATAAATAGCTCGATCGATTATAGTTTTCTTCATTCAAAAATTATTTTATTTCTCTCCTAGAGTTACGTACTAAGAATTTTGAGAAAGATAGTTATATTTTAGTAGTAAAGTTTTGGAGCTACTTCAAGAGCTATGTATAATTCTTTTATCCATAGTTTAAGTCAATTTTAGTTATTAAATTATGTTGGTTAAATTGATCGGGAAAGTATGATTGAATATCTCGGGAAAATATTATATTCAATCATCATTTTTAAATGTTATAAATGCGCCGTTGTACTGCCTAAATTTTAATAGGTATTACACAATAGCACAATTGTAATGCCCAAATGATATTAATATATTTTAGATGTCATTATGAGGCCTAAATAGTATCAAGATATTTTAAATATGTCGTTATGTTACCTAAATTTTTAGGATTAAGGTAAAGCAAGAAAATAATGTTTTCAAGGTATTTTAGAGATATTAGGATTTGAAATAAGGCTTATGAATAGGAAGTGAAAGAATACTTGATAATGTGCAAAATATTGTATTAATGTAGAAAGTGTATGGAAGGAAACTATGTATAAGGAATTTAAGCTCTTAAGGTAAGTTCAAATTTACTGATCATGCATTATTTTACAAAAGCATATTATATATATTTTGTTGAGTACAAATATTTTAATGGAACGAATGAACGAATGTACAAAAAGAATCATGTATATATAAGGGTGTTTAACTCACATTCCCCCAAGTAGCACTGTTCATGGCAGGTTTGAAAATGTCAAAATGCTCAGGTGCATGACAAAAAGCATGTTTGAAATTTTAGTTTAGAATTTTCCAGTTTTACCCCTTTAAGCACCAGCACTTTTCCAGTTTTACCCCTTTAAGCAGCAGCACTCGTGCTGCAATGTTTGTGCTTGAGAGGGTTTTTTTTGGTCATTTGACAAAAAGCATGGCCTCACGCCCTATCCAATTTAGGCAGCCACGTGTTGATTCACCAGTAATCGCTATAGTGCATTGTAGAGTTGGGGAATGTGCGGGCGTTTTACAAACAAGGCCAATGTATGTAAAAACCTTGCGGTTAAGTGAGGTAACACTTAACACCTCAAAGCTATGAGATGGGAAAATTATTAGCAACCTTGCGATTAAGTGGGGTAACAGTTAGCAAACTCCAGGGAATAAGTGGGAGTATAATTACGCTTATTATGTTATGAGGTTATGATATTATAAAGTTATGATGCTATAATGTATGATGTATGATGCATTACTATTGCATTAATTCAAACTGATGATTTACTTAATATGTTATGAATTGTTTTATCGCTTCAGTTTATTAACTAGCCAAATACTTATTAAAACAAATTTGTGAAAAACTCTGCATACATGGCTAATTAATATGCATATGCAGTAAGACACATTTACAAATAAAGGTTAGCTCTCATAATAAATAGTTGGTTTGCTTGAACTTACTGAGTCGTAGACTCACATTTTTTCTATAAAATTTTTATAGATGTGATTGAAGAATGAAAGGAAGACACAGATCGATATGGGTGTACTACCTTTGATATATAGGACAGACATGAGGCCTTGATTGCTGAAGAACTAAGTTATTAAGTTGTGTAATTATTTAAGTTCTTATAAGTATGTAATTTGGAAGACCACATATGTCAGCTCATAGTATACAATAAGGTTTTATCACTTTGTGAGATACGCCACTTGTGGCAATACTTTTGATGATTAGTTACTTTATGTTTTTATTAACAACATGTGAAGTTTAAATTGAAAACTCTGGTATATTTATATTATAATGAGAACTTTGATGGTAGAAGTAGAAAGTATATTCCGCTGCAAATGACGTATGTATGAAGTAGTGTCACTTAAGTATTTAGATAAATCATTCTATCACTTGATAAAAAGTCGGGGCGCTACAGTTTGGTATCAGAGCAGTTTGCTCTATGGACCATAGGAATTAATCTTATAGAGTTTAGTTTCTTTAGGATCTAAGTATGACTTCTATTTTTATTTTTACCAGAGCATGGGCTATGATCAATTTGTGATTATATGAGATTTATCGATCACATAGTTGTAACATGTAAATGAGTTACAAAGAATTCAGTATATAGTAGAGTTTAAATCTTAAGGATTTAAGCTATATGTTAGAATGTATACCGTAATATTGGCTCTAGTGCTAACTTTTGTATAATTATTGTATATTTTATGTCATAAGTGGGAAAAATGTTTTTTTTAAAATACAGATATATGGAGCCAATACCTCTATTGTTCGGTCAAGGGGAAGAAGAACAGGAGGAGTTGGAATTTGAGCACAATGATGTACCTACACGACCACCCTCACCGAATGAAAGGGGACGTTTCGATGCTGCAGAAATTGCCCGGCACTTGGCTGAAGCAATGGCCAGAGTTCCGCAACCAACAAGGAGAGAAGAGGAACCGGGATGTTCATTTAAGGACTTTTGTGCACACCATTTCCGTACCTTCGTTGGTGGCCAAGGGTGTATTGTAGCAGAGTCCTAGATCACCGATATCGAGAAGTTATTTAAGGTGATAGCTTACACCGATGAGCATAAAGTCCTTTATGCTGCTTACAAATTTACTAGAATAGCAGCAAAGTGGTGGGAGACAAAAGAGAAGCTATTGACTTGAGATTTGATGGGAGTTGAAATTTCTTGGACCCTGTTTAAGAAAGAATTCAATGACAGATTCTTTCCTAGAGCACAACAGAAACTCCGAGCTAGGGAATTTCAGAATCTGGTTCAAGGCAACTTAACCGTAGAGTTATATGCTGCCAAATTTATGGAATTAGCAAGGTTTGCTATAAACTTGGTTCCTGATGATGAGTCAATGGCAGAAAGATTCCAAGAAGGTCTACTCTCTCAGATTAGGGATAGAGTTGCTTGTTTGAAAATTAAAGACTTTAACAGATTGGTAAATGTCACTTCTATTGCTGAAATGGGACACAATGATAAGGAGGCTACTAGGGAGAATAGAAAACGATTCATTCCTCAGGTGCCTCGTCCTACAAAGAAAATTGCTTTTAGCAGTAGCTCAGGATAGCAGGTAGGAAGGAATGTTCCAGTGTACCAAGGAGGTCAAAAGTCAACATGTTTGAGATGTGGGAAGATGCATACTGGAGAATGCAGAATGAGAACGGGTACATGTTTCCATTGCAGTAAGAAAGATCATTATATCAAAGATTGCCCTAAGCTTCGCTCTGGAGGATCCAAGTCACAAGGAGGAGGCAATCAACAAAAGACCGTGCAAGCTAAAGTGTTTGCACTCACCCCAGACAATGCTAAGACTGAGGATTTGGATGCTAATGTGGTGACAGATACCATTCATCTTTTTAGTAGTCTTGCATATACGCTATTTGATTTTGGTGCGACTCATTCTTTTATACTAATATTTTGATTCAGACTAAATCCCTCCACTTTAAAGCAATTTCTTGCTAGACTTCTGTTCCAAAGAAAATACTTTACCACAATGTTTATTTTGATAGAG
>VIBQ01000065.1:90547-108610 GCA_006937295.1 Carpinus fangiana | reverse complement strand
TATATGGAGCCAATACCTCTATTGTTCGGTCAAGGGGAAGAAGAACAAGAGGAGTTGGAATTTGAGCACAATGATGTACCTACACGACCACCCTCACCGAATGAAAGGGGACGTTTCGATGCTGCAGAAATTGCCCGGCACTTGGCTGAAGCAATGGCCCGAGTTCCGCAACCAACAAGGAGAGAAGAGCAACTGGGATGTTCATTTAAGGACTTTTGTGCACACCATTTCCGTACCTTCGTTGGTGGCCAAGGGTGTATTGTAGCAGAGTCCTAGATCACCGATATCGAGAAGTTATTTAAGGTGATAGCTTGCACCGATGAGCATAAAGTCCTTTATGCTGCTTACAAATTTACTAGAATAGCAGCAAAGTGGTGAGAGACAAAAGAGAAGCTATTGACTCGAGATTTGATGGGAGTTGAAATTTCTTGGACCCTGTTTAAGAAAAAATTCAATGACAGATTCTTTCCTAGAGCACAACAGAAACTCCGAGCTAGGGAATTTTAGAATCTGGTTCAAGGCAACTTAACCGTAGAGTTATATGCTGCCAAATTTATGGAATTGGCAAGGTTTGCTATAAACTTGGCTCCTGATGATGAGTCAATGGCAGAAAGATTCCAAGAAGGTCTACTCTCTCGGATTAGGGATAGAGTTGCTTGTTTGAAAATTAAAGACTTTAACAGATTGGTAAATGTCGCTTCTATTGCTGAAATGGGACACAATGATAAGGAGGCTACTAGGGAGAATAGAAAACGATTCATTCCTCAGGTGCCTCGCCCTACAAAGAAAATTGCTTTTAGCAGTAGCTCAGGATAGCAGGTAGGAAGGAATGTTCCAATGTACCAAGGAGGTGAAAAGTCAACATGTTTGAGATGTAGGAAGATGCATACTGGAGAATGCAGAATGAGAACGGGTACATGTTTCCATTGCAGTAAGAAAGATCATTATATCAAAGATTGCCCTAAGCTTCGCTCTGGAGGATCCAAGTCACAAGGAGGAGGCAATCAACAAAAGACCGTGCAAGCTAGAGTGTTTGCACTCACCCCAGACAATGCTAAGACTGAGGATTTGGATGCTAATATGGTGACAGATACCATTCATCTTTTTAGTAGTCTTGCATATACGCTATTTGATTTTGGTGCGACTCATTCTTTTATACTAATATTTTGATTCAGACTAAATCCCTCCACTTTAAAGCAATTTCTTGCTAGACTTCTGTTCCAAAGAAAATACTTTACCACAATGTTTATTTTGACAGTGATTTTTGAAAAAGATTGGGGAGACCGTTCTTCTTCTCTTAGAATTCTTCGTGATTGTGATATTCCTTATTGTTATTATGATTATATTGATGCTTGGTCCAGATTTTTCTTCTACCAGACTCCTAATTTTGACCATTCATTGTTTATTAATTTTGACATAAATAATTTCAGAGGGATTCTTCCCCTTTGGTTCTCCAGGTGGTGGATGCACTTTGGCCTTATCCCTGAAATTCTCCCCTTTAAACTTATTGAAAGCTTCGATATTTTTAAGGATAATTTTAAGACTGATGCTTATGGTTCCAAATTTTCTTTTGTCAAGAAATTCAAGATTCCTTGAATTCTAAAATGGCAATATGTCATTGTAGAAGACAAGCTTGAGAGACACTGGTATGTTAAATGGGGGGATAAGTTCCCTATTGATACCATTGTCCAAAATGTTAAAGAATTGGCTCATGCTCCCAAAGCCCATAATTTACCTTCCAATGCTCCCCCTATGCTTTTAACCCTTGATGCTTTTCTTCCTCCAGTTAAAGAAGTCTATCCCACTTCTAATATTTCTCCTCCTGCTTCTTCTTCCTCCTCAAAGAAAAAGTCTTCCTTGAGTAAGAAGAAAAATAAAGCTTTAATGAAGGCCTTTTGGGATTCTCTAGAAGTTGGTTCAGATGAAGATGATGAAGAATTTGACACATCTTCTAAAGCTACTGTTGTAGTCAATCATCAAAGAAAATTATTTGGAAATTTAGGATTTGATACTCAAGAATATTTTCCCGGAATTGAAGATTAATGATTCACTGTTTCTACTAAAAGAATTTACCCAAGATTTTTGCCCAAGATTTCTACTAAATTTACCCAGGATTTTTGCCCCATATTTTTGTTGAAGATTTACCCTAGATTTCTGCTGAAAATTTACCCACGATTTTTGCTGAAGATTTATCCAAGATTTTTGCTGAAGATTCCATGATTACAGATTTGTCTGCCAACTCTACAGTGTAGAGATTTAAAGATTCTCGGTTGTCTGCCAATGCTGATATTCTTCAAGATTTTCAAGACTTGTCTGATGACACTACAATGCTGCAGAAAATGAAGAATTTTATTGTTCACTTTCTACTGTTCACCCGCATACTTGTACTTTTATTCTCTGAATGTATTTGGAGGACTTCTATAAATAGAGGACCCTCTACCATTGTAAGGCACAAACTTTCATACCTTTGAATCCTTGAGCCAAATCTTGCTTCCTTACTTCCTAGTTTGTAACCAACTTCCTACTTTGTTTCTTAGTTCATTTTCTTCTACTTTTGTAAGTGTGCTTCCAAGACTTCAATAATATCTTCAGTTTATCCAGTTTATTTTCAGTACTTACTTTCTTTACATTATTTTCTGTATCATTTTATATTACTGCATACCGCCAGATTGGACGATTCTACTACTTTCTTTATATTACTGCAATTTATATTCTGCAATATCGCCTCCATGGCTGGTTATATCACTTTATGTTAATTTATTACTGCATTATTTTCATTGCTGCATTATTTTCATATTGCATATTGCCCTCCCACTATATCACCTAAGGGGTTTGCTAGGGGTTCTCCCTATAGTATTCTCCTGGCGTTCTCACAGTCTTACATAGAATATGATTTAAGAAAAAATAAAATTATAGTACCATTTTTTTGCCAACAAATTAATTTTTAGGGAAAATTACATTTTACCCCCTAAAGTATCCACCCATTTTCACTTTTGCCTCCAAAATTTAAAATGTGACACTTTACCCCTCCAAACTTTCTAATTGTGGCAATTTAACCCATTTAGCCTATTTATTCCCAAAATGCCCTCGTCACATTTTTTTTTAAAAAAAATCCAAAAAAAAAAAGAAAAAATAAAAAAATATGCTGGGGTGGCCGAACCACCCCAGGCCAAACGGCGTGGCCGGCTACCCCATAATATTTTTTTTATTTTTTATTTTTTTAAAAAATGTGATGGGGGCATTTTAGGAATAAATAGGCTAAATGTGTTAAATTGATACAATTTGAAAGTTTGGGGGGGTAAAGTGTCACATTTTAAACTTTGGAGGCAAAAGTGAAAATTGGTGGATACTTCAGGGGGGTAAAATGTAATTTCTCCTAATTTTTATGAGTTAATAGTTAGATTTTAATGCTTTAAAACTTGTTTTTGGATTCAAAACTAAAAGTTAAGGGTAGAAGGTTAATCATTTAGGGATGGTATTATTCAAAATGGATTTGATCATCCTAAATTTGGTGCTAATGCCTCACAAATTTGGTGTTAATGCCTCAAATTTGGTGCTAATGCCTAAAAAAATCGGTGGTGGAGGCCATTACAGTTTTATTTTTTCTTCAATCATGTTTTACATAAGACTAAGAGAACGCCAGGAGAACTTACGGGGAGAACCCCTAACATTTTCCATCACCTAAATATATATATATAATCTTTGGAGAAAATCTTTGACAAATAACAAATCTTCAAGTCCTGGAAAATAATTTTGAGAAGCAAATCCTAAATTTCCAAATAAATCTCTTTGTCAATCAATCGTAGCATCAAAAGATGATTAAGAGGCTTCTTCATCTTCTTCAGAACTAGCATTTAGAGAATCCAAAAAGGCCTTCATTAATACTTTCTTTTTCTTTTTACTCTTGGAAGACTTCTTCTTCAAGGAAAAAGAAAAAGAGGCAAGAGGAGAAATATTAGAAGCAGAAGTAGCTTCTTTAGCTGGAAGAAAAGCATCAGGGGTTAACAAAACAAAGACTTGCAATGTTTTGACTAAAGATGAAGAACAAGAAAATTTATTGCTTACTTTTATTTCAAAAATTGAAGATGCTGAATTAAAAGAAGAATACCTTAAAAAACTTAAGAAGACTATGATGAAGAATGTTGACAAACCTCACAGATCCAAGATCTCTCTTGATGAAACCTTGGAAAGATTTTTTAAACAAAAATCCAAGGTTGTTACTATCTTAGATTTGCAGCATGAGATTACAATATCAAGAAAGACATTGTCGAATTAAAAAAAGATTTGCAAGATATTAAGACCAACAACAAGAATATGGAACAAGAATTTTTACTTTCAAAATTTAAAAATTGTTTTCACGAAAATAATTCTGATAATAAAGACAACAAATCTGAGCATTCTTATAAAGGAGAATCTAGCAATAATTTGATTTCTAATAATGTTAAGATTATCAGTCTGATTAATAAAGTTGTTCCCCCAAGTAGTATTCCAAAGTCCAAATTGCTGTTGCCCAAGACTATTCTTTTGATGTTATTACTTGAATAGATTCTGGTGCTTATTTAAATTGCATTCAAGAGGGACTTATTCTCAGTAAATATTTTGAAAAATCAATTGAAAAGTTGAACTCTGCCAGTGGCAGTTGATTACAGACTAAATATGAATTAAATAATGTTCATGTTTGCCAAAATAATATTTGTTTCCATATTCCTTATGTTCTTATTAAGAATATGACTGATAAAGTGATTCTTGGAATTCTTTTTTATTTTCATGCTTTATCCATTTACTACTAATGATGAAGGTATATCAACAGTTAAAATGGGTGTCCCTGTTAAATTTCATTTTGCTTCAAGATTTGATATTGATATTAATCAACTGAATTTGATTTCTGCTAAGACTAAACATTTGAATTTTCTTAAACAATAAGTTAAATACAAAAAGATTGCTAAACAACTTTCTGATAAATTATTGCAATCTAAGATTTCTGCTTTCAACAACAAGATTGTTGACATTGTTTGTTATGAACTTCCCAATGCTTTATGGCATAAAAAGAAACGTATTGTTTCTTTACCCTATGTCAAAGATTTTTCTGAAAACAAGATTCCTACCAAGGCCAACCAATTCAAATGAATGCTGAAATTTTAGATTTTTGCCAAAAAGAAATTGTTGATTTGCTTGCAAAATGAATTATTCGCAAGAGTAAATCCCTTGGTCTTGTGCTGCTTTTTATGTTAGGAAGAATGCTGAGATTGAGAGAGGAGTTCCTAGATTAGTTATCAATTATAAGCCCCTCAATGATGTGTTAGAATGGATTAGGTACCCTATCCCTAACCGGAAGGACTTAGTCAGCCGTTTGAGTGAAGCTTTAGTTTTTTCTAAGTTTGACATGAAGTCAGGATTTTGGCAAATTCAGATTGCTGATAAAGATAGGTATAAGATTGCATTTACTACCCCATTTGGTCATTATGAATAGAATGTCATGCCTTTTGGTTTGAAAAATGCCCCAAGTGAATTCCAGAATATCATGAATGACATTTTCAACCCTTTCAATCATTTTACCATTGTTTACATTAATGATGTTCTCATTTTTTCCAAATCCATTGAGGAACATTGGAAACATTTGAATTCTTTCCTAAACATTATTCAACATAGTGGCCTTGTTGTTTCAGCTAAAAAGATTAAACTCTTTCAAACCAAGATCAGGTTTCTTGGTTTTGATATTTCTGAAGGACAAATATGTCCAATTGACAGAGCCATTCAGTTTGATGATAAATTTCCTAATGTTATTACTAAGAATCCCAACTTCAAAGATTTCTTGATTCCCTGAATTACATTGTTGATTTTTACAAAGATTTACGAAAACATTGTAAACCTTTGTTTTATAGATTACAGAACAATCCCCCTCCTTTGACTGATGTTCATACTTCCCTTTTCAAACAAATTAAGATTCATGTTAGAACTTTACCTTTATTTAGGTATTCCTTCTGACAATGCTTTCAAGATTGTTGAAACAAATGCCTCTGAAATTGGTTTTAGAGGAATTCTAAAACAAGTTGTTTCATCAGGATCTCCTGAACAAATTGTTCGATTTCATTCTGGATCCTGAAATAAAGCGCAATCTAATTATAGTACTATTAAGAAAGAAATACTTTCGTTTGTTTTGTGCATTACTAAGTTTCAAGCTGATTTGCTTAATCAAAAATTTTTATTGAGAATAGACTGTAAGTCTGCAAAATACATATTGAAAAAAGATGTTGAAAAATTGCATCAAAACAGATTTTTGCCTGATGCAAGCTATTTTGAGTATTTTTTATTTTGATATTGAATATATTAAAGGTTCTAATAATTCAATTCCTGATTTTTCCATTCGTGAATTTTTGCAGTGCCTCCATGGCAAGTAAAAAAGATAAAGGAAATATTGATTCAAAGGCTTTGGTTGCAAAACTAGAGTCAACAGTTGCTAATTCTTCCCCTATTTCTTCAGTTGCTTTGACTAATAGGTTCTCACATTTTAGTCCTGCTTTACCAATTTCTTACTCCAGTACTTTGATTTCTCCTTATGACCCATTTCAGGATTCTTCCCAGAAATCCAGAGTTCCATACACTAATTATGACAAACCTTCTACCTACATGGCAATCCCTTATTTTCAACATTTGTTTACAATTTAAATGAACTATTCTCATGTTAAATCCCCCAGTGAATTAGCTCTCTCCTATTTTCCTCCAAATTTTCATTGGATTCATGAGCATCCATTGAAGACTTTTCCTTTTTACACTAACATTTTGATTCAAACCAAGTCTGTCCATTTTAAACCAATTTATGACAAGATTTCTGATCCTAAGAGAATACTTTTCCACAGTGTTTATTTTGACAAAGTAATTTTTGAAAAATATTGGGGAGATCATCCTTCTTCTCCCAGAGTTCTTTGTGATTTTGATATTCCTTATTGTTATTTTGATTATATTGAAGCTTCGTCCAAATTTTTCCTTTACCAAACTACCAAGTTTGACCATTCCTGGTTTATTAATTTCGATCACAATAATTTTGGTGGAATTCTTCCCCTCTGGTTTTCCAGGTGGTGGATGCAATTTGGTCTTATCCCAGAAATTCTCCCCCTCAAACTTCTTGAAGCCTTCAACATTTTTAAGGCTCATTTCAAGACTGATACTTATGGTTCCAAATTTCCTCCCATGCTTCATTTTGTTAAAAGATTTAAAATTCCTTGGATTCTAAAATGACAATATGTCATTGTAGGAGACAAACTTGAAAGACATTGATATGTTAAATGGTGGGATAAATGCCCCTAGATTGATACCATTGTCCAGAATGTTAAATAATTAGCCCAAGCTCCCAAAGCTCAGATTTGCCCCCCAAATGCTTCCCCTAAGCTTTAACCCCTGATGCTTTTTTTTTTTTTCCAGCTAAAGAAGCTACTCCTGCTTCTAATGTTTTTCCTCCTGCCTCTTTTTCTTCCTCGAAGAAAAAGTCTTCCAAGAGTAGGTGAAAATGAAAGCATTAATGAAGGCCTTTTTGAATTCTCTGAATGCTAGTTCTGAAGAAGATGAAGAAGCCTCTGAATCATCTTCTGATGCTACGATTGATCCACAAAGGGATTTATTTGGAAATTCAGGATTTGCTTCTCAAGATTATTTTCCGGGTCTTGAAGATTTGTGATTTGTCCAAGATTTTCTCCAAAGATTTCTGAAGATTTTTCCCAAGACCGATTTTCCCAAGACTTTCTTGTTTAGCATCACTGCTGAAGATTTTCCCCAAGATTTTCCAAGATTTCATGACTACAAATTTGTCTGCCGACTCTACAATGCAAAGATTTTCCCTAAGATTTTCCTAAGATTTGAAGATTTCTAGTTTGTCTACCAGTGCATAGATTTTCCCCAAGATTTTCAAGATTTTCCTGTTTAGCATCATAGCTGAAGATTTTCTCTAAGATTTCAGAATTTGTCTGCTAACACAACAGTGCAGCAAAGATTGAAGAATTGTACTGTTCACTTTTTACTATTCACTTTTACTGTTCGCCTGCATGCTTGTACTTTTTTATTCTCCGAATATAATTAGAGGGCTTCTATAAATGGAGGACTCCTCTACCATTGTAAAGCACAAGCTTTCATACCTTTGAGACCCTGAGCCAAACTTTGTTTCATGATTGTAACCAACTTCCTGCTTTGTTTCCTAGTTCCTTTTCTCCTTCCAGTTACTACTTTTGTAAGTGTATTTCCAAGATTTCAATAAAACCTTCAGTTTATCCATTTTATTTTCAATACTTACTTTCATTCACATTATTCTCATGCATGATTTCGTATTACTGCATACCGCCATATTGGACAATTCTACTGCTTTCTTTACATTACTGCATTTTATATTTTGCAATACCTCCTCCATGGCTGGTTCTACTGTTTTCTGTTAATTCATTACTGCATTATTTTCATATTGCTTACTGGGCTTTCACCCTCCCCACTTGGTGAATGCAATTTGGGGCAATCCAAACTATTTGCAGAAATTACACATTTCATATTTAGCATTTTTAGCATTTTTTAATTGTTGTCGAATCATTTTTTGATCAATATACATTTTAATTCCAAGTTTTTTAACAGTAGAAAACAAATCACCATAAGTGAGATTTTCATAATCAATTAAACCAGTGCCAGTATTAATCAATTCTTCTTTAACTTTGTGAGCAAATAATGAAGGTAATCCATCAATAAAAAGAATGATAGTCAAAAACCATAACACGAGTTATTTGCTCACAAAGTTAAATAATGATAGCCAATAAGGTTTTTGACCACAACACGAGAAAAAAAAAATCTTGATACCATTTATAATCAGACATAGTAGGGCAACAGAGATTATTTAAATGATCAAAAATTCGAGAAGTAATATTAGAAGGAGTACCAACAAAATGTTTAATAATGGTATAAATCAAAAAATTAACACCATCTGGAACACCTCTACCAATCGTTTCATCATAAATGGGTAAGCCATCCTCATTCTTTTTGACAGCTTTTCTAATTTCTTCTCTAGAATCTCCTGTGAGATGTTTATCCCACCAATTTCGAAAAGTTCCAGAAAATACAGTAGTAAGCAAATTAACAATTTATGGGTGGCTTAAGCTTTGATTGGTGTCATAGGCATTGGCAACCATAAACATATGATTCATCTTATTAATCAATTCTTATTCAGACAAACCATCAATATTCCATTCATACAATTTCTCAGAAGAAACAGAAAATTGGGACTGAAGAAATCTTTCCTCAAATTGTAAATCAGGAGGAGTGGGTTTAGAATACCAATTTTTTGTAAAATTGACAGCTTTGGTCTTGTCAAAAATTCTTTGGAGTTTTGGCTCCAGATCAATTTTTCCAAAATTTTATTCAAGAATTTTAATATCAAAATCAGTGGAATCATGGGAGGATATGAAATCTGTATCAGAAAAATCACTAGTTTTCTTCTGATGAATTGCAGAATTACTATCTTCTGATGAATTGCATAATTACTAGCCTAGTTAGTTTTTAATTTAGAAAGCATTTTCTCAATTTTCTCAATATTTTTTTGGCTATTAGTTTTCAAACCAAGAGATTTTCTTTTTTCAGGAAGAGAAATCAAAGGTTTTTCAACCTTGGAAGAAGCCAGGGAAATGATCTTTTCTTCAATACGATTTAACTGCTGTCTAATCATATACAAAGATTGGTTAACAAAATTTTTTTGTTCAATAATTTTTTTATTGTCAAAATGAACACCATTAGTAATTTTGAAAGGAGAACCTTTGGCAATGACTCATTTACAATTAATGAGAATATTTTCAAGAGGAGGGTGAGAAGTGATCGTACAAAAATAAGTGCTTGCAATAGCACCAATCGTTTTGCAATGCATCGGTGTGCAAGTACGAGGTCTAACCCACAGAGAATCGATTTTTGTTTAAAAACTAATTTAAATGTCTAAACTAAATCTATTTTAACCTAGTTCCAATTATTAAACGTATGCCGTGCAATAAGTGTAAACTAACCTAAATGCTTAAAAATAAGTAGATAAAAATACTAAGGTCAAGAATCCACCTTACCACATTAATAAACATATGATCGTGCTTAGACATCCGTCTATCGATTAAGTACTATGCATGTTCTATTACTATTATAAAATCTAGACGAATCATTTGATGTGTTTACCGTATAACGAGTCACAATAGATATTGGGGTTCAAGATCAAATCATCTACTGTATCGTTGATCACAGTGGATACCTCATCTCGACCCAATCATCCAATGTACCTCCGGATTAGAACACGATGGATATTGGCCGTTTCATGATTTACAAACAACAATCAACATAATTTTGTCACAAAACTGAATTGAAACGAACACACAAACATTAAACGACAGATTAAACTAAACACAAAAACATGAAGATAATTAAATGGTGAGACTTCATCTTCAACCTTAGTTGAAGATTTAGCCTCTCATGCTAAAGAGAGACAAATTACAAACTAAATGAAAGCATAGTAAATAAATGACGAATGGAAGGCCATACAATGAGAAAACAGAGAGTTTTGGCCCCTAAAAGGCGCCTCTAAACGTAGGTTTAACGAAAATACACAAGGTTCTATTTATAGACAATTTTTAATGCGCTGTTAGGTCAGGGGTGCGCTCGATTACACGTAGTGCGTTCAAGTGCAGCCCTGTGTGTACTCGATCGCAGGAAGTGTGCTCGAGTGCACGTAACTGCTCTAAAAACCCACGACGCAGATGGTGAAGCGATGGTGGCTAGGGCAACGCGGGCTTTGTGGGCCGACGAGGCATGTGCTTGATCGCACCCCTTGGGCTCAAGTGCACTGGCAGAGGCCAAATCTTCACTTTTTGCTTTTTTTCACCCTTTTAACCGCAGTTTGAATGCAAGGACCTGCAACACCATAAAACACTAAAACAAACTAAAACATTATAAATTAACTAAGCTAAGAGTCTAACGAACATAAATTAAGGGGTGTCAAATATAAAAATATTTGGCACTGATCAAATACCCCCAAACTTACATTTTGCTAGTCCCTTAGCAAAACAAAAATGAAAACACAATAAAAATGAAAACACAATAAAACTAGAAACATAAATCCGCTTTCGTGGGAGAAACGATTGCATTTAGCATATGTAACAAGCCTTTTAAACCTCTAGGCATCCCTAATGGACGAGTGAAGTCTCGTGAGGGTTTACCAACAATGATACTGATGCAGATCAGAAGACAGTTCGGAGCCTTCTTTGTTTCTGTGATCGATCGCACGATCAAGCGCCCACCTGCGTTCGATCACACCCACGGCAGCAATCGTTCATAGAACTCAAGCCCCAGTATCAAATACTACTGAGGAAGCGACTAATGAAGGAAGATCGATCGCTTGATCGAGCGCCCTCCTGCGCTCGATCGCACCTGTGACTGTGATCGATCGCACACGGGGCCTTATGTTAATTTTGTGCATTTTATTATTATTTTCAAGTGTTTATTAGGTTTAGAGACTCTATATTTCGCAAGTTTATCTTTATTACGTGTTTATTAGGTTTAGGGAGTCTTTAATTTATATTTTATCAGGTTTAGGTTTTTGGGGCTATAAACACATGCTTATAGCCTCCTGAAAAGACAGTTTATGTTTATTATTGATTTTATGAATGAAAATTATTCAGAGTTGAGTTTTTTCCCCTTTTTTCCTTAAAAATGTTAGAGAGTATCTAGATTTTCAATAAGAGTTCTCAGATCATTAATAGACTCAAGATCTAGAATTACCTATCCGCTGCTTTATTGTTGTTCTTCATTGCAGCCCACTAAGTCGTGCTGCATCAGTTGGTATTAGAGCTCAAATTACTTTCCATGAATGGGGAGGAGCAATAGCTTTCTAAAGATGGACGAGGTGTACATGCACACGGAGACAGCATGTAAGGAGAACTGGCAATTCGTTTGCGGCACATGAGTGGTGGGTCGGATAGTTGTCGTCGCCAACCAAGACTGCGATTCGCCGAGGCGAAAGGCAAATCTATCGCTGAACGTTGGCAACACAAGGAGGATCAATTTCGAGCTATGGGGGATCATATTGAAGACCTAACTACCCAATTATCCAACTTACGAGGTCACAAAGGGAGTGGATCTAGGAACCCGTGTACAGAGCACTGAGCGCAGGGACGTCAGCACCTTGTGTAAGCTCCTACCAATTAACAGGTAAGTATATTCGAACTCAAGATTCCAAAATTTCGTGGGTATCAAGAACTCAAAGAATTTTTGGATTGGGTGTTGGCTGTTGAAGAGGTTTTTGAGTTCAACAGGGTGCTTGATGAACAAGAAGTCTATTTAGTGGTGTATACATTCCGGGGAAGAGTTGCTGAGTGGTGGTTGCAACTGAATAGAAACCGCAAGCAGCAAGGCAAATGGAAGATCAATAGTTGGAAACACCTATTGAAAAAGATACGAGTCGCTTTCTTGCCCTATAGTTATATCATGGAGCGACAGTCACAAAATTGGAGACAAGGGTCTATGGCTGTGACAAAGAAAATTGAAAAATCGTACAAAAAAGAGGCGTTTAGGGAAACATGGAGTGAGGCGAAGAGTCCAAGACAAGTCAATTGGACCTCTACTTGCCAACCACAAATCCATAAACCGAATCCATATTTTGTGGAGGAGGAAGAAGAATCTGTGGATGGGAAGTGTCAAGAATCTGACTTCGTTGATGAAGAGTTCGAGCATGAAGGTGTTGAAGATGAAGATCCTTCATAAGTGTTTGTAGATTGGGATACTCCACCAATCTATGATGATGACGTCAATGAAGAAGAGCCAATTGAAGACCCTTTGGCATCCGACCTAGAGGAAGAGTACGAAGAATATGGGTTGCATCCTATGTTTAGCGGCCTTTACCTCGAAGAAGATGTCCAATTGGAAGATGAAGAGCCCACGGATAGCATTGCCGATGAACATGACCAATTGGAAGATGAAGAGCACACCGATGACATTGTTGGTTATGAAGAAGATGACATCGCCGATTATAAAGAGGTTAAGTATGTTGATTTCCTTGGTATTAAAGATATTTTAAATTCTCCTAATAATGATGTTGATGAATTTTATACGGATGAGGAGAATTATATGTTCATAAGGGAAGTAATAGCTGATCTGTTCATGAGCCTTTTCATGGCACGTGGGAGAGAAAAGGAACAAGAAAAATATGGCAAATCCGAAGAATTGACAAGTGGTGTGTAGGGCGCGTTCACAACAGACATCAAGGTATTTCGATGATGAGAAGCGTCACACTTATTTTGGGATGTTGCCTTGTTTTAATCTTGGAAGGGCGATTGGAATGAGTTGATTGGACATCCGAAAGACCATGGAAAAGACCGGTCGAATTCGAGGACGAATTCTCTCCAACCTGGGGAGGATGATGCAGATCAGAAGACAGTTCGGAGCCTTATCTGTTTCTGCGATCGATTGCACGATCGAGCGCCCACCTGTGTTCGATCGCACCCACGATAGCGATCGTTTGTAGAACTCAAGCCCCAATATCAAATACTACTGAGGAAGCGACTGATGAAGGAAGATTGATCACCTGATCGAGCGCCCTCCTGCCCTCGATCACACTCGTGACTGTGATCGATCGCACACGAGGCCTTATGTTAATTTTATGCGTTTTATTATTATTTTCAAGTGTTTATTAGGTTTAGGGACTCTATATTTCGCAAGTTTATCTTTATTATGTGTTTAATAGGTTTAGGGAGTCTTTAATTTATATTTTATCAGGTTTAGGGTTTTGAGGCTATAAATACATGCTTATAGCCTCTTGAAAAGACAGTTTATGTTTATTATTAATTTTATAAATGAAAATTACTCAGAGTTGAGTTTTTACCCCTTTTTTCCTTAAAAATGCTAGAGAGTATCTAGATTTTCAAGAAGAGTTCTCAGATCATTGATAGACTCAAGATCTAGAATTACCTATCCGCTGCTTTATTGTTGTTTTTCACTGCAGTCCACTAAGTCGCGCTGCATCAGATACCCACAAACAGTTTATTGGCACTATGTTATTGATAGACAAAGCCTTTAACACACACACATGGTTCATACATCATTAGCAAATTTAATATGTTAAACGTACGAACCACATTATCCAGGCATCCAAACATCATTCAACTCACTGTTGGAAAATTGAGACAACACATGCTCCATAAAGTGCAAAGTGGACTAACACAAAATCATGGGGTTTCAATTTTTCAAAAGACGTGTTTCCCAAAAGTCATAGGAATGGAATGTGATAAATACAACCATGGCTTGAATAAAAAGATGCAATTTTTTGTGTAGGCTGTGCAATGCTTGACTCCCTTAAGCTTCTCAATGACCTATGTAATGAGTGTTGGGCCAGTGACTCCCAAACTAGGAAGTTTTAGGGCACTAGATGTAGAGACATCCCTAAGGGCTTAATTACTCAAGTCAAAAAGAGTTACGAAGCCTAACTAACCATACAATTGCTTAGCTAGAATTTCTGATCTTTTTACGCAAACACTCATTGCTTGGCCAAGCAAGAAGTCCGGTTACTCAATGAAAAACTCAACTTATTATGATTTTCTTCTTCTTCTTCTTCTTCTTCTTTTTTCAAAAAAAAAAAAAAAAATTAAAGCTAAGGTTTTCATCATCACATCACAAAAACCTAAAAATCTCAAGAAAAACACTCATCAAGTCAAATCTCATACCTCATAGACCCTATGCTAGTGTGCATATGAAATATGAATCAAACAAGTGAAGTCTCTTTAATCCAACATATGAATCAAAAATTGGGATTTCTAATGATATGCAGTGCTCAAACAAGTTAAACACACCAATGACATGCAATCCACAGTTATGATGTAGTCATGCCCAATCAACAACATAGCCAAAAAAAAAAATTATATACAAAAACAAATAAAACAAGCAAATAAACAAACAGACAAATAGACAATGTGTTTGTCCACACCCCCAAACTTAAATGACACATTATCCCCAATGTGTCAAGAAATACATTACAGTGGGATGAGGAGCCGAAGTATGCAAAGGCCAAAGCATCCCCCGAACTTAAACACCAAAACACCTGTTAAAAACTAACAACAATCGTTTCTCACAAGCACAAATATCAAAAGGTTAATTGTTGTTAGAAACAAAATAAAATAAAAATAAAATGACAAGAAATAAAATGACAAAAAGAAAATGACTCAAAAATAAAGTGCGGAAAATAAAAAAGAAAGAATACTGCACCTTCCCCGATTATGTGGATGTCCAACCAATCCCTTCCACCCTTTCTTCTTAAGAATTTGATACCCTTCTAGAAGAATGTTTCGCCATCTTATATAGCCTAGTTGCTTGCTTCGAAGGACCCTCTTAGGAACACGGTTCCTAGATTTGTGATCTTGTGTGCGTGAATCCTTAAAAATTTCTACATAAGACAGTTCTTCAAAACATTGAAAAAGTGAAACTTGTAGTTCATGTTATGTCTCGAGAGGGACTGTGACTAAAGAATAAGCTTCAGTACTCACTTCCTTGTCATTGGACAAAATTGAAATTGGTAGGGGTTCAATTTGCTCCTCCTTTTCTTCCACCTTGTTAACAGTTCTTTCCTCACTAACAAGTATGGTGGTGGTGTTTTGGGCATGTTCATGTGCAGACTTGTTAGCTTAAATCTCGTAATGACTATAGAATGGGCAATCATCAAACCTGTGAGAAGGATTATAACAATATTCACATGACTAATGAGGTGCGTGAGTGTAAGGAGGCTGAGTATGGGCACGCCTAGCTGCCATGAGTTGGTTCGCCCTCTCCTCTAAGTCATCAATATGAGCAGTCGAAAAATATTGCACTAATGACTCTTGAGGAGGATAATTATACGATGAAGGCATGGACAAATGGGTATTGAACTACGGATATTCAGGATGGTGCAATTCATCGGGTTGGAGAGCATAGTTTCCCAAGGCATGAGCATACCACGAGACATCAAAATGGTTATCCCGGTTAGAGATGTAAGAATTAGAATGTGATTCAAACCTCTGGCCGGAAAAATTGGTGTTTATCTGGCCATATGAAAAATTGGAAAATTGTTCCTAATGTGGACAATCACTGGAACTATGGTAACGGCTAGAGCATCCTAAACACAGTTCATATGGGTGCAAATTTTTAGGGTAGCTAATAGGAGCTAAGGTCCCACTACTAGGGGAAATACTAAAATTATTGAACGGAAGACTCATGCTTCACCTAAACTATTTAGCATGCAAATTCCCACATGAAACAATAACCATTTAACAGAAAATAAAATAAACAAAAACTAATAAAAATTAAAAATAGCAGATAAAAAATAAATAAATGATTGATACTAAAAATAAACAAATAAACAAAAATAACAATAAATCAAAAAAAAAATCAAAAACTATACTTAGCTACTTTAGGTTTGTTGGTGCTGACTGCGAAGGTGCGCTTGAGCGCAGGTACCATGTGATCGAGCGTAAATGTACAAGAATATGGCAGTCTGCTAGTGCGCTTGATCGCACCCGATCGCACAGCGCACTACGCTCGAGCGTCTAAGGATGTGCGTTGGTCTGGGTCTACTGTGCGCTAGTGATGTGCGCTCACGCGCACTTGCAAGTTTTCGAGTGTAGGCGCACAGACACTGCAGCACAAGGCAGCAGTGCGCTCGAGCGCAAGTAATCTACGCTCGATCGCACTAACAAAGACCAAACTCCAGAAAAAATTAACAAACCCGAAAACCAACCAAATGCTAATCTAATTTTTTTTAAAAGGAATTCTCTATACAAAAACATAGAAACAAATAAAAACACAATTAAAATTGCACAAATAAAATAACTTGTAGAAAAATAAAATTAATCTAGACAAAAAATTAATTTTCATAAAACAAACGATTCCCTAGCAACGACGCCAAAATTTGATCATACAAAAATAAGTACTCACAATAGTACGAATCGTTTTGCAGTGTAGCGGTGTGCAAGTACGAGGTCGAACCCACAGAGAATCAAGTTTTGTTTAAAAACTAATTTAAATGTCTAAACTAAATTTATTTTAACCTAGTTCCAATTATCAAACTTATGGCATGCAATAAGTGTAAACTAACCTAAATGCTTAAAAACAAATAGATAAAAATACTAAGGTCTAGAGTCCACCTCACCACATTAATAAACATATGATCATGCTTAGACATCCGTCTATCGATTAAGCACTATGCATGTTCTATTGCTATTATAAAATTTAGACGAATCATCCGATGTGCTTACCGTATAACGAGTCACAACGGATATTGGGGTTCGAAATCAAATCATCCACTGTTTCGTTGATCACAGTAGATACCTCGTCTCGACCCAATCATTCGATGTACCTTTGGACTGGAACACAACGGATATTAGCCGTTTAATGATTTGCAAATAACAATCAACACAATTTTGTCACGAAACTGAATTGAAACGAACACACAAACGTTAAAGGACAGATTAAACTAAACACAAAAACATGAAGATAATTAAATGGTGAGGTTTCATCTTCAACCTTAATTGAAGATTTAGTCTCTCATGCTAACGAGATACAAATTACAAACTAAATCAAAGCATAATAAATAAATGACGAATGGAAGGCCATACAATGAAAAAACAAAGAGTTTTGGCCCCTGGAAGGCACCTCTAAACGTAGGTTTAACGAAAATACACAAGGTCCTATTTATAAATAATTTTTAATGTGTTGTAATGTTAGGGGTGCGCTCAATCGCATGCAGTGCGCTCGAACGCACGTAACTGCTCTGAAAATCCACAGCGCAGCGGGGGAAGTTGATGCAGGGTTAGAACGTAAATAATCAAGAAAATAGTAAACAAAAGGGATAAATATTCCTAAGATTGTGAGACTATCACAAAATCAAAGAAATCTTCTCTAAGCAGTAGATGCTATCTAAGCCTGAAGGAAAAAGAACCAAGAAACTCAACTCTGAGTATTCTTATTAAACAAAACCAATAATAATAATAAACTGTTTTTCCAAAGGGTCTAAGCCTGTATTTATAGGCTTAGAGGCTAAAGCATAAAAGA
>VIBQ01000065.1:28456-88601 GCA_006937295.1 Carpinus fangiana | reverse complement strand
ATAATCAAGAAAACAGTAAACAGAAGGGATAAATATTCCTAAGATTGTGAGACTATCACAAAATCAAAGAAATCTTCTCTAAGCAGTAGATGCTATCTAAGCCTGAAGGAAAAAGAACCAAGAAACTCAACTCTGAGTATTCTTATTAAACAAAATCAATAATAATAATCAACTGTTTTTCCAAAGGGTCTAAGCCTGTATTTATAGGCTTAGAGGCTAAAGCATAAAAGAGGTTAACATAAACTAGGATTACACATCCTAGAAGGAAAAGTAATCTAAGATAAACTAGGATTACACATCCTAGAAGGAAAAGTAATCTAAAACAATTAAAAGACTAACAAAGAAACCTAATTTAAATAAAAGACTAAAAGATAAGATAAGATAAAGTACTAACAAATAAACCTAATTTAAATAATAGATTAATAGATAGGATAGGTCATCCTAATCTACATCAGAAGTGATGGCAGCTAGGGCAACGTGGGTTGACAAGGCATGCGCTCGATCGCGACCCTTGGGCTCGAGCGCACTGTCTGGGGCCAAATCTTCACTTTTTGCTCCTTTTCACCGTTTTAACCGCAGTTTGAATGCAAGGACCTGCAATACCATAAAACACTAAAACAAACTAAAACATTAGAAATTAACTAAGCTAAGAGCCTAACGAACATAAATTAAGGGGTGTCAAATATACAATATTTGGCACTGATTAAGAAGACTTAACAATTGTCTTGTCTTCTTTAACAAAACTCTTTTTGACAACATTTAGAACATTATCATAAGGGAGATGTTTTTGGAGAAAATCAAAAATTAAAATGTGCTTTTGGGATTCAATCATTTTTTCTGTCCATTGGACTTTGATGAGATCCCTTTCTTTTTCAGAAAATTTGGCACGGTAAGCATGCCGTAAATCTTGATTCTTTTTTGAAGAAAAATATTTTTGTAAAGCTGGCCAATCAATTTGTGAAAAGAAATCTTTTGTAGTAGCATGAATAACCAAACATTGGTAAGGAGGAGGAAGAGGGCCATTAACATCAGAAGCAGATGGAGAAATAGAATCTTCATCATCCTTGTGAGTGGGATGATGAGTTTTGGTTAAGTAAAAAGCAGAGGAAACTTGAGAATTGGTAGAAATTCCTTTTAATTTCAAATCAGGAAGAGAGAGCAAATCTTCAATTTCTTTATCTCTTTTGTGGAGTCCTTCAGTGGTTGTGGAGCCAGCAAAAGAATTCCTTCTCTCTTCAATGAAAGTGGTCTTTGAATTCGGTTAGAAATATTCAAATCTGAAAAAACAAAAAAAAAAAACTAATTTTTACAGATCCATCCAAATATTGTTGAATGTAATCAAGATTAGTGGTATCATTAACTACTCTAGCAGGCTTGGATACGTTTCCAAAAGCCATTCGTTAGGAAGATTGATTTCATCCCACCGAATCATCTTTGGAGTTCGTATATTAGCATCCTGAGTAGAACTTTGAATTAACAAAGTAGAGTTACCAGAATTCTTGATCACAGCTTGAGGATCTAAATTAGTTCTCATTAATTTGTAATAGATTCAGTGGATGATAGCAAGGGGTCTGCTACCTTCTTCCATATCATAACCAGAAGTCAAAACATTCAAAGTCAAAGCTTTAAGAATATTAATATCATCCAAAGCAAGGGTTAAATTGGGAAAAACATAAAAAATTGATATGACCATTAAACAAAGAAGACTGAATCATGCTAAGAATGCTAATTCTAAAATTTAAAAAGGGAAAAATATAAAAAAGCCCCTTCAACTACCAGTGATTTACGTTTTAGCCCCCCTTAAGTTTTAAAAGTGATAAAATGGCCCCCCAAATTACCAAACAGTTGCATTTTGGCCCCCTTCGTTAGTTAAGACCGTCAAATTGGATGAAAAATACAAAACGACGTCGTTTTTTGGTGTTAAGTTACTAAAATGCCCTTTTAGAAAAAAAAAAATCAATTTAAAAAATACCCCCCAAAAACGACATCGTTTTGAAAAAAAAAAAAAAAAAGAAAAGAAAGAAGAAGAAGGAGAATGTTGGTGTAGGGCTCGCCGTCTGGCAACAGTCCTCGTACGTCTTCCACACCCCACATAGGCCTTCCATATAAGGAGGAGCATAACTTGAGCCTTTAGGAGTAGAGCGATGGTGACTTGAGAGTGAGAGAGAAAGAGTGTTGGATTTGAAGTGTGGTTTTTCCTTTTTCAGAAATTGCCCTTTCATTCAATACTCTCGGATATGAAATCTGCGAGTAGCAGAAAATGGCAGATGATTGGACGTAACTCCCGCAAGATCTATTGCAGTTAATTGCCAACAAACTGGCCACCGTTTACAGCGATTATGTCCGATTTCGAGCCGTGTGTCCCCAATGGGGCTCCTCAGTCCCAAGGGTGCAACGACACCTCCCCCCACAATTCCCATGGCTCATGCTTCCCTTCTTGAAACCTTGATTTCGGGCGATCAAGCGGATTTTGAATCGGATTTGGATTTGGATTTCGAACAATATCAAACGAAAAGCTCTTGAGATGAAGTGGGGACCGGAGAGGACTAACGTCTTCAAGGCCTTCCATCAATTCCCAATGGTCTCAGGCTCTCCTGGTGGCTAATCGGAGTCTTCGGTATAATTTTTGGGATTTTCTGGTCGATCACGTTCGACCACGTCTTGGCCTCAATTAGGCCAATCGTGAATTCCTTACTCTACTTCTTCTTGATCTCATCGACGTGGCCATTGTAGCAACCATTACCGTCGTTGAGATCGTCGGCAACGTCGAGCCCTAAACCACCGTTCTCCTTCTTCTTCTTCTTTCTTTTTTTTTTTTTCAAAACGATGTCGTTTTTGGGAGGTATTTTTTAAATTGATTTTTTTTTTCAAAAGGGCATTTTAGTAACTTAACACCAAAAAACAACGTCGTTTTGTATTTTTCATCCAATTTAACGGTCTTGACTAAATGAGGGGGCCAAAATGCAACTGTTTGGTAGTTTGGGGGGCCATTTTATCACTTTTGAAACTTCAGGGGGCTAAATCGTAAATCCCTGGTAGTTGAAGGGGCTTTTTTATATTTTTCCCATTTAAAAATCAAGCATCACGCAAACATAGAAGCACAGAAGCATTAATTCCAAGTCTAGTTAAAGGTTTAACAGCAACTTGAACAGATCCAATATGCAAGAACTTATAACATTTTGCCAATGAATCATTAACAAATCTTTTGTTAAACAATTGGAATGTTGAATTATTACTAGAAATAGCAAATGTTTGTTCAACAATTTTTTTTGTATTTGACTTCTTATTTAAGAAAATTTAGGTGCTTGGTCTTAGCAGAAATCAAATTCAATCGACTAACATCAATATCAAATCTAAAAGCAAAATGAAATTTAACATCAACACCCATCTTAATTGTTGAAACACCAGTTTCTTCAACAGAAAAAGGATAAAGCATAGCAATGAAATGAAGTCCAAGAATCACTTTATCAGACATATTTTTAACAAGAACAACAGGAATGCGAAAACAAACATTATTCTGGTAAATATGAACATGGTTTAATTCATACTTAATGTGCAAACGGTTGCCACTAGCAGAGTTTAATTTTTCAGTGGATTTTTCAAAATATTTGCTTGGAATAAGTCCTTCTTGAGTGCAATTCAAATTTGAACCAAAATCTATCAAGGCAATAACATCAAGAGAGTAATCCTGGGAAACAATAATATTAACTTTGGAATACCATTTTGGAGGAACAACTTTATCAATGAGACTAATAATCTTAACAATATCATAAATTTGTTTATTGCTAGATTTCATTTCACTGGATTGCTCAGATTTGTTATCATTATCATCATTGTCAGAATTATTATCTTGAAAGCAATTTCAGAGATTCAAAAGTAAAAGTTGTTGTTTTAATTCTTTGTTATCAATTTTGACGATTTGTAAATCACTTTTTAAAACGATAATTTCTTTGTTCTCAAAAACCTAGAATACCTTTTGTTAAATAACCCTTTGCTTATATTGTTGTTCCTTATTATCAGCATTTGTTTTCCATTGACATGAATTATTCTCATATTAAATTTTCTAGACAACTCGCTACCTCCTACTTTCCTCCGAATTTTCATTGGATTCCTGAACATCCTTTAAAGAACCTTGCTTATTATACTAATATTTTAATTCAAACAAATTAACAAGTTTGGTGAAGAGGAGGGGGTATGGTGGTGGCGGCTGCGGGGGGGTTCGGCCACCAAACAGTGGCCTTTGAGGGTGGCTCGGGCCAAGCGGTGGCCATTGGGGGTGGTCAAGGGCCATATCAAAAGACCCAAAAATAAAATTATTTAGAGAATTTCACTTTGCCCTGAACATTTACTCAATTTTACAGTATCCAACTTTAAAATCTCTCATTTTAAATTTCTGAGCTTTTAATTACTTTCAATGTAAACTCCTCGTTAGATTTTAAATATTACATAATATTTATATCCTTGATTTTTGTATAAAATTATAACTTTTAATTTTTTTTAAAAAAATAAAAATAAAAATCAAGAATATTTTAATCTTTTTTTTTTAACGGCTAAAATTAATGAAAGGGTTCTAATAGAGAATAATTGAAAGTTCTTATGTTTGTAAAATTGAGTGGAAGTTCAAGGGGCAAAAACGAAGTTTCTCTAAATTATTACATTATTTTTTTTTTTTAGTTTTTATTTATTTTTAAAACATTAAATAATAAAATACTAATATTTTCGAAGTGAGACACGTGGCAGCTTCTTCCTAGGGCCATCCTGGCCCGGATCCGATGAAGTGGACCGACTTTTTTTAAGGGTTTCTATTCTATGGCATGATTTCTCCTTAATTGAAGGGAGGATGTTGGTGTTGTTCACGCGTGCCTTAAAACCGAGTGAGAGCTTCATTTTGTGGTAAGGGGGAGAGATGTAGAGTGGAAGGCAGAGAAGGCAATCAGCCCTTTGTGTGAGAGATACACTATTTTGCTTGTCCGTTGATCTCACGTTTGAGTCTTTATTTAAAGCTTAGAGAATTATAGAAAAACTTTCTCTTTTGTATTTAATTGTCTTTTTGTGTGAGTGAATTTGGGTATTTGAAGTTTTTGATTTTGAGTGGTTTTATTTGTATTAATTTTTTGTCTTCACTTTTGTTAGTGAATTTAACTTGTATTGTCTCTATCAATAGATGTATGCTTGTTGAGTCGAACCATTTGATTCTCAGTGTTTTATGTGATTGTGTTTTTTTTTAATATTCTGCACTTTTCTACTTATTTGGTGATCTTGTGTTTGAGTTTGTCACAACAATATATATAGTTTCCTTCAAACTGGCTAAAAAAATTTATTTCAGTCTACTTTATTAAACTTACATATCTTTAAAGAAAATATTATTTAGTAAGTTGCACGATTGTCAAACAATTAGAATAAGATGAAAATAAAAATCAATTCCTAATATTTTATTTTTTTTATTTTTTTATGTAAGTTCAAAAGTTAATTTAACTGTCACGTTATTTCAATTGTATGATAGTCATATAATAATTTATTAATCACATTTTTTTAGAAAGGAAAAAAATGTTGAGCGATAATAGGGTTTGTTTTTTTTTTTAAAAAAAAAAGCAAGTGAAAATTATTTTAATCATGATATCTATCATGGGAGAATGCTTGATTGCTTCTGACATATCTACTGTTATTCAAAACCCATAATACCATATAATCTTCTCCCTATGTCTAAATGATACAATATGCTTTAAATGATATGAATTTCTCAGTAATTTTTCCTTCATATTAACTCACATGTTCAAGCGTATGAGAGGGCAATCCAAAACTTGTTTAGCCAGATAAATTCATATTAAATCTCTCATATTTGCTGTTGAAATCACAAAGCCATATTGTTCCAATCACTAGAAATTCCAACAGGAACATGACTGGAGATATCTATCAATGGTTAAATGGCAACCACACATATAGATAGCCCCACTTCCTTTATCTTCTCTGCTGCAGAACCGAAACAGACAAGAAAATATCTCCAACTCTGTAGTGTCTACTTAACAAGCTTCCATCCCTTCACTCACTCTTTCTCACTCACTACTCTTTATGGCCATCACCAGCATATGCTCATCCCCAACTCACTCCCCAACTCTCCCAACCATTTCATCGCTCAAAACCCACCACCCTCTCCAACCCCACGTACCAGTTTCCTCTTCTTCCACTAAGTTTGGCTCAAATTTAGTCTCCAACGATGCATTACTCGTTGCTGCGGCGGCCCAGGCGGTGGCACTTGCGCGTGCCGCCTCGCAGGCGGCCAGAGACGCTGTGTTGGCTGCAGCCGAGGCTTGTGAGGTTTGGAGTGGCAGAGAGAGTGATATTGGGTTGGTGAGGGGAGTGAGGAGGAGGAGAAGGAGAAAATGGTTGGAGGAAAAAAATGGTGTAAGTTGGAGAAGTTCAAGTGGGCCAGTGAAGCCCAGGAAATTGAGCCCAAGAGAGGAGGTAGAGCTTTGTTTGTGCCTCAAGGTATGTCTCCTTGTAAAAGTTCTACAGTGGCTGCTATTCAGTTGAAGTGTTATTGAAGTGATAGGGTTTCTGAATTCTACTATGTGTTTTGGGGCTTGAATTCCAGTTTTTGCTGATCTCCCTTTACTTAGTTTGTTTACAAGCAAAGTTTTTTTTCTCTAAGTTGTTCTGCTCAATCTCAGTAACACTTTAACCCTGATTGTACTTCTAGCATATTGCAGTGGTTGTTTAGAGGAATTTGCAAATAAAAGTGTTAAAACATTAATTAAATGATTAAATTGGTCGTTTTTTATTAACTTAAGCATTTGGATTAGTGATCATTTGCTATCAGAGCATAAGTTTTTGTGATTCAGATTATTAAATTCATAATTTCTCATTAATTGTTCATTAAAGAGTTTAAAAAGCAAATGAAATTCGGTGTTATCAATATGAGAAAAAATAAAGCGTTTGCAAATTGATAGGAGGGAGCAAGACTAGAAGCGGCAAGAATAAGAATCACAGAAGCTCAAGGGCGTGAGCCATCCTCCAAACAGTTGGCCAAAGCCATAGGGATGAAAAGGAGTGTAGATAAGATGTTGTGTGATGAAAGAGAGTCACGGGAAAGGATTGCCCGGAGCTACCGGAGACTGGTGGTCTCCATTGCCAAAAGTTACCAAGGCAAAGGATTAAGCTTCCAAGACCTCATTCAGGTTGCTATGCAGTTTACTTTCAAACATTGCTTCCTATAGTGTGCTGATGAACAATATTTTTTGTTGGAGCAGGAAGGGAGCATTGGCCTTCTTAGAGGGGTGGAGAAATTTGAGCCAGAGAGAGGGCATAAGATGTCAACATATGTTTACTGGTGGATTAAGCAAGCTATTATTAGAGCCGTGGCAAATGAATCTAGAATAGTGAGATTACCGGTAAGACACCGCATAAATTGACTGATTCTTTAATCATTGCTACTTTTTTGTTAAGTCTGCCTAACTGCTGAGCATTCCCTTCTGTTGAAGGTGATTTCTTTTGAGTATTTTTAGTTCCTGCATGATAGATTTTATACTCTGGGAGAGTCTCTATGCTTGTCAGTTTAATAGGAGTACATAGTCATGCCAAGAAAGAAAATAAAGGTCTGGCTGAGAGAAGTTGTTGCATATCAATGTAATAATTCATGCTTGAGCAGAATAAACCCAGGTTTTGTTGTCTATCTGAACTGGGCTCAAGAATTTAAGTCTTCTGTGTATAGTCTAACATATCTATGCTGTTGTTCTGTATCTTCACAGTATGCCGGCCAGCATGATTTATTGTAACAACCCAGAAAAAGCTCTAGTCACATACTTGTATTAGCGCAAATGTGGCTAATGTTTTTCTTGGATCGTTACATTTATTCTTTTTCTTTTATTTCTTTCTTTCTTGTGGTCATTGTAAATTGTATTCTCAAGAGTTGTCCTGTCAGATGTGATGCCATATTCATGACAAATTTTAAGGATAATTTTGAGTTCAAAATAGTGATTTCCTTCCCCTTCCATATTCTCCTTCACCCTATATGATTGTTTTGGAGGTGAACTGGTAATTAGTGAATGTATGGTTAGCTTGTTATGTGTAGGGACACATATGCAGGATGGTGGCAAGAATTGCAGAAGCTAGAAACCTCTTGAGTAAAAGATTAGGGCGGCTGCCTACTGATAATGAAATTGCTGAAGTTCTCAATGTGCATACTTCGACTGTGAGGCTTGTTTCTGAGAGGAGCAGACCCCCCATTTCATTGGATCAAGCAGTAACCGATCGAGGTTTCATGACTCTCCAGGTTCTTGTGCTTCTTTGTCATGTTTCCTTTCTACTTGTTATTCATGTTTCTTTCGGCCCGTGTTAAATCACTATTTATTCTAAAATGTTAAGTTGACAGGAAATGGTGAGCTTAATTGTTTTATCAATATTCTAACACTCCTCCTCACGTATGTATCCAAATTCCACCTTAGTGAGGTCCAACACGCATAATATTCACTTGAAATAAGAGGTGAATTACGAATATAGAGTTAGAAAAAGTTTAAGTTAATAGAAAATGATAGACTTATTCATTTGATTAATATTCTAACCACCCGCAACCTATTGGCAGCTCAAACATGTTAGTGATGATAAAAGTCATGCCATGCCTTTTCATGTTAGTGAAAAGGTTATGGATCCTACATTTGCTATTTGAGAATTCTCAAGTGTTCTTGGATCTCACATTTTAAGATTTGTGTTCATAGAATGGATTGAATGTATCATTAGGGTCTAGTTTGCCAGATCTTAGCCCTTGGATTAAATGTATCATTAGGGTCTAGTCATGCATTAGCCTTTCCTCTGGTATTATGTTACTTCTTGATTGAAACTTAGTACAAAATATTGATAGGAACCTCAAGGGTTTCTATATAAACAAAAAAAGGGATAAATCGATCACTTTGAGGGGATCGAACCTCCAATTGCCTTGGACAAAATGACGTTTCTTCTTCACTTACTTGCCATCCGTCGTCTACACTGAATTTATAGAATAAAGCAGAAGTTATTTAAGTAAGAAAATTTAGGGTTTAGGAAAATAGAATCAAAATATACTAATATAGCTTATTAGGGAAATATAAATCTAGGGGTTCCTAACAAAATATGCCTCATTGACTAATTCTAATATGAGTTCACAATCTGTTGCAGGAGATCATATCAGGATCAGATGAAACAATGCCAGAAACAATGGTCAAGAAACAAGTAGTGAAGCAAGAGGTGGAGAAACTTCTCAAGACACTCAACAAAAGGGAAGAACATATATTGAAATTACGCTTTGGACTCGATGGAGAGCCACCTCGGTCCTGTGAGGAGATAGGATGGCTGCTAAAGCTTTCCAGGGAGAGGATTCGACAGATCAATCGCAGTGCACTGTCAAAGTTACAGCAGACAAATATTTTAGACAATCTAGAATTGTATATGTATAGACGTTCTTGAATTGATTGAAAGAGTTAGAAGATAGGAAAACAAAAAAGATTATGATAACTAAGAACTTGTACATTTTACTGCATCAAATTCTTTAAGCTGTCATAAACCAAGAAATATGAATTTTCATATTCCTGTGTGGCCAATGGTTTGGTTGTTTCCATTAGAGATGAACATGTCTTGTGCTAAGTATGAAATTAATGTATGTAATTTCACTCTCCAGGGTGTGTTGAAATTTGTAATAAAGTATAAAATAGAAGAAAAAAGCGAGAGCTATAATTATTTAAGGGTTGTTCGGTCTTAGAATCCTACGTTGTCCACCATTAGAAATACCTTAAAAGGCTATCTTTATTGTGTTGTATTCATATATTTCATGCACTTATTTGCATGATTTGAGGTTTTTTATCGCCAGCCTAACCTCACAAAAGTTCGTGTTTAATTTTTTTCGAAAGGTGCACTAGAATATGTGTGAGTGATGTAAACATTTTAAATGATATGATACTATATACACTAATAAATATAAAATAATGATACACTTACTCTTTACTTTTTTATACTCATAAGTGGTTTTTAAACCACCATTAGATATAAGATGGATATTTATTGGATTTTGATCCAATAGTGGTTTTAAAAGTTACCTAAGTATGAAAAAATTGTGTAGAGAAATAAGAGTAATTATAGCATTATTCTTATTAAATATAATAAAATAAAATCAAAGAACATATCCATTTCAATGTATACATTTATGATCAAGTGGCCTAGAGCTAACAGCTTACAGGAATTAGNAAAAAAAAAATTGTTTTTAGTTTTTTTTTATTTGAATAGTAATAAAAAGTGATTGTTGTAATATAAAAAGTAAGAATGTTTTGTATAAAAAAATAAAAAAATTTGTTTTGTAGTAATTCTTTTTTTATTTGAATAGTAATAAAAAGTGATTGTTGTGATATAAAAAGTAAGAATGTTGAAATTAATTTTGAGATAAATTTTTTAAAATTTTGGGTCCGGTCTAGTCTACTCCTTTGCCAAACACACCCTAAAATAAGAAGATGAAAAATTTATTGGGTGGAAAAAGAAAGTCACCAATCATTGGTGAATTATAAATCAATAAATACTTAATCTTATAGTTATTATCTTTTAAATGGATAAGGCTCCCAACAAAGCGTTTGTAGTCCAACGGTTAGGATAATTGCCTTCCAAGCAATAGACCCGGGTTCGACTCCCGGCAGACGCATATAAATTATTTTGTCATTTTTCTCTTCAAGTATTTGTAGCCAGAAAGAAATCACCATTGCTGGATATTTTGTGTGGCTTGGTGAACCGTAGAAAAAGAAATTGGCCACATTCACGATGAACCCTAACAGCACTCCGATCAATTAACAAATTAACGTACCATAATTCACAAGATGGCAGCAGCTATTAACAGAATCATTCACAAAAACACTCCACAAGAGATCCTTTTGAACATACACATTCACTTCACTTCAACGTGAGAATTAATATTACACAATTTGCTATAGTGCATCTGACATCTCTAATCTGCTTTGTGCAGATTATGAAGGATGTACAAAGAGGCAGATGATAAGAAGATGCATACAGAATAACTTAGTAGATCCACACCAGTTGTGATTTGTACCATCTTGCTTCTCTCAAACATCTTAACTAAAAGAATCATGACGATAACGTGTCCCACTTTTGTCTTCAATTCGTCGAGTGAGCTAATTTTCATCCATTTAGGCCTCTCCTGCAAATCAACAAGAATCATTTGATTATCTTGGTGAACTCAAATGAGTAAAAGAGAACAAAAGGCCATCTAGGTAAAGGCTTATCAGCAAGTCAGCAACTTGTGCTGATTTAGGAAGAACAGCAGATAAAAGCATGAAAGGTGTATATGAACACAAGTTGTGGGAAGAGATTTAGTTGACATAATTAAATCTATTGTCCTCCATGGGTTCACAACATAGTTGAGTGAGTCTCTGCAGATTTGATATAAGGATATCAATTGGAAGGAGAGAGCACTTGTCATCACATGGTTTTACCAATCTTATTCAGTCTAACATTCCCATGTTAAAGGTAACAGGCTAGCTTAATAAAAAAAAAAAAAAAAAGCATACAGCCGAAGGAATGAAGCACTGGTGCTAGAATAGGTCAATAAACAAGAGAATGGGTTATAATGATCCATGCAGAAGCTGAAAGTGTGCTGGCAAGAGAATTGTAAAGAGAGCAGTTCTGTTCAAGAGGAAGTAAGATCACCTTGAGAGCAAACATTCCGAACAAAGAAGATCCCTTGACGGCACGATCAACAGATGAAGGCACATCAGGGGACACATTACTGATAAATAATCCATATAAGCCCATGCCAAATATTAACATGACAGTTCCAGCAAGATAAACATCTGCGTCAGACAGACTTTCTCAGATCATTCCATCACCAACAGAAGGCTTCAATTTTAAGAGAAGAAGAATGAGCATTTGTGTGCAAAAGGTGAAGTGGGTGGAAAAGGGTGTTTCCATAAGAAGAAAGAACATAATTTTCCAGCTTTAGAAGCCATGGAAGTTAATTTGTGCGTGAAACTGTGAATACTTGCATGGTGGCAATGATGTTTCAGCATGCTCTTTAAGGGGAAAAATACTGAATAACTCGAGAGTATACTTCTAACAATATGAAGGAAAACTTCTGCTGAAGAGAATTCCAGAAAATCTAACCAATAGCTTCAACTAGTCGCAGAACCATCTGTCCCGTGTGAATCCCTTTGACACAGCTTGACCAGTAAATTTTATATGCCTCTCCAATATAAACACATCCCTACAAAGATCCCAGGTAAATTGGTAGTAAGATATATGATGCTTGTCTCTTAATAATTTGGAAGAATTAAGGTATAAGGGGAAATACATTGAGAAAGCACAGCAGAGAACCAGCCAACGAGCCTCCAACAGCCAGAAGTGCCAAGAAGCGGAAGTCAAAAATTGCCTGCTCAATGATGGACAAGCAAGAAATGCTTTACAACCTAGATTATATAAAACACATCTGAACACACGTAGAAGAAAAGAACAACTGATTTGAAACGGAAACTCTATCAAAGCAGGACCAAAGCAAAAGAAGAAGAAAAAAGGGCATGCAAGGACTACTGTTATGTTTATTATGTTTTGTTAAAGAGGAGTGTTACACATCTCAAACTTTCTTCCCAAAATGAGTTCTCAAATGATTTGTCACTATCTCTTGAAATTTATTATTTTGGGAAGTGTGTCACCAACTTCATGAGATGGTGACACATTAACTGTGAACTCATTTTTTGCAATAAAATTTGGGATGTATAGCATTTCTCTATGTTAAAATCGGCACCATTTGCAAACTCCCATTCTTTTAGGAGGGAAGGAGTAATATTTTAGTATTGTTTAATTTACAAAAATGGTTTGCAGTTGTTGAATGCTTAGTAGTAGCTTTTCCTTTAATGGATCACAAAATCTGAAGCCATATATGAAAATTACATCAAGTCTCAATCTTCAGTATCGCAATTCTAATACTTCATTATCTGAGTTATGTTCACATGATAAAGGATACTTGCGGGAGCAGTGGCTACCATTTTACGGATCAAATGGTGGACTACTAAGTTTATGATTAGGGAGTTAACTCTTGCTTATTTTCAGACAATAAAACTACATTCTTTAAACTATTTATCAGCAGCAATCTTTCAAACAACTAAGCTCCAAACCCAAATTCATAAACGTTCCTTTCCGACACATTTGATGCAAATTAGTCACTTCCCATCATCTTCAATTAGCTTTTAAAAACTTACACTGGGTTTACGGCTTTTAACTCACAGATTTGAAGACAATTTTTTTTTTTTTTCTCTTTTCTTTGTTTTGTTTATATCATCAAAATTCCCTCTCCGTCACCAAAATTATTGGTAATTCTCATTGAAAATATTATCCAAATAATCAAAGTACCAAGAAATTACTAAAAGATTTACCATTTGGCCAAAAATTATCAGATATTTCTTTTATGAGTTAAACTTCAAATAAATTTCAACTCAAATGAAGAACAAATTAAAACAAGGGAAAGACAGCAAGCAAGTACAGTGAGTCTACTTACGCTCTCAATGGACGACTCAGTGGATCGAAGGAACCCAGCAAGTGGGTTGCCTTTCGGGTTAGCGGATGCGTAGTTGAGGCCCGAGTCAGGCGGTCTAGAGGGCTCAACCGCAAAGGGCTTTGATGAATAAGTAGCGGATGGAAGTTTGGTGTCACTTGGTGGCGTCGGGAGTGGTGGTCTTGGCTCATGGGACGATGGTGAGGAGGAGCTCAAAGCAGCAGCACACGGACACGAAAAGCGCAGCCGATCATATAACGGGCGGCGGTGAATCGGGGCTGAGATGGAGAGTGGTGTGGTGGAGATGGAAGTGAAGAGAGCCATTGCAGCGCGCGTCTCTGTTTGTGTGTGTGTGTGTGTGTGTGAGAGAGAGAGAGAGAGAGAGACGGGTGGTTGGGAGACAATGCAAGTTTTTCTTTACCGCTGGATGGCGGGTAAAAAGCGGTCATTTGGAATGCACGGGCGGACATGGCGCGTGGGAGGTTTGGATGAATAACACGACGGACAATGTGATCCCCACAATATGGGAGCACGTTTTTCTGGTGACTTTTTGGGCAGAGGATGTGGCAAAATATGACAAGATTACTCACTGCGCGTCAGAAATGTTGAGAAATCGTGGAGAAAGAAATTTGAACCAAGAAGATTCACCGAAATTTTGAACCAAGTTTCTTGTCTTTTCTCACAATTTCCCAGCAACCAAGCAAAAATCGTTATCTAATACTAGAAAACCGAATGAGAACTCCAATTCCCTCTCTCTTCACACATTTCCACCCCAGCGGGCAAACAGAGCAGAAAATTCGGCGACCCGAATAATGAACAGCTCAAATCACAAATCCCAAAAACCCAAAATTTGTTTCTTTTCATTTCTTTGTCTTTACTCAAATTCCCAGCAACGAAAGAGCCCAAAAACTATAAGGGCCAGGAAGAAGAAGGGAAAGTTACCGGCAGTGCCACTTATTTGGCGATTAATCTATTTATATATATATATATAACATTCTCTCATCACTTATTTGGCTTCCAACACTTCTTGAAACAGCAGCCACTGCTATGATGATATACCCTTCACCACAAGAAAACCTCGTCACCAGGCAAAATATATATGTCTCAAGTGGATCGATCCTCACACGTACAAACATGAAACATCCATGCAGACTTGCAGTCTTTCCACCACGTGTCCCCCCTGCCTCTCCTTGTCACCATTACTAGGGTTTTAAACAAAGCAGACTCTCTTTAACTTCTAAAGAAAAGAACAGTAAGATTAATGCAACAAATAATGGAAAAGAAAGATGAGGCTAACGGAGAAGTAGTGAGAAGCAATGAGAAAACCATTACCAGAGAGAAATAAGAAGGGAAAGGGAAGGAGGAGAGCCACCCGGCCACTTCCTCTAATGGCCTTGAATCACGTATCAAGACTCTGGAGAAACGTGAAAGAGTCCATATATTTCTGGACCAAAGTTCTGGGGTTCGTTTTGATTGAGCGGCCACAAGAGCATTTGACTTTGATGGTGCGTGGCTGTTCAACTATGGAGTCGGGATTCACTTACTGCAGTCCAAGGATGGTGAAGACAGGCAACCTCAAACTGATCATCACTTGGATCCCATGGACAACCATATCTCATTTCAGGTTGTTTTTTTCAGTTTCCTTCTCTTTTTAAGTTTACCACATTTTATTTTTGTACAAATCTTGAGACTTGAGCCTCAAAGACATGACAACATTAGTAGAGGGTACGTATACATATATAGTTTCTTCTTCTTCTTTTTTCTGGGGTTTTCTTCTTTAATTGTACGTTTTGGTGACCAAACATGCATGATCGATATATATAGTGTGAAAACATGGAGGAAATGGAGGAAAAACTGAAGGAGCTAAACATAAAATACACGAAGAGGACGGTGGAGGATGAAGAAATTAAAATGGGACGAGGATTGACCAACTCTTCTTCAACGACGTCGACCCAGATGGGTTCATGATCGAGATTTGCAATTGGTGAGAATCTGAAGCTTGTTCCAGCAGGTTCTCTCGGCAAGATAAAGCTTCCTTTTGATAGACAATTTCCCTGCATGTTGAACTATTGGAAAATGGGGAGATGAACCAAATTAAGCAAAATTAAGGCTTAAAATATAATATTGCCTTCTAATTAGGTAATTCTCTTTGAAAGGTGGCTGCAAATTGGTCTCAAATATGTTCCAATTATGCCCTTTCCAAATTGTATTCCAATTCCAAAAATTAGATCAAATTTTATTTTTATTTTTTTATATTCCCAAAAAGAGACTGTCAAATAATTTCACTTTATCTTGGGATTAGCGGACTGAGATTGAGGATTTATTAAATTTATTTTATGGTCAAAATTAGATTATACATATATAATAGGGGTGAAAATGCAAATGCGGATAATAGCAATATCCGCATTCGCATCCGTAAAATGCGGATAATGATTTTTGATATCTGTATCATGCAATTATTATCCGCATCTGGGCGGTTAATTCGGATATTATCCGTTATTTGCATTTGAGGTAATGAACGTTTTAGACCTTGAAATTATAATTCACTAATTATTGCTTCTAGTAAATTAAAAAAATATATATTATTTATAGACTTATAATTGAACTTTATTATTCATATCACACTTTCTAATAATTTTGCCAATAAACTTTCATCATATACATTATTTAATATTTAGCTTCTAGTAAATGTATAGTTGGTAACAATAAAAAAACATTTAAATAATAATAATAAAGGAAAAACATATAAGGCAATTAATTAAAACAAATTAAAAGAGCTTTCTAAAAGTGAAATCCAACATCACAAATCTAGCAAATATAAGAAACATAAATTACAAATCCAACAAACATAAATTAAAAAGTATTTAAATGTAATACATATGTATATTAAATATATAAATGAATGCAGATGTGGATAATATTTGCATTTGTATACTTTAAAACCGCTATCTGCATCCACATATGCGGATAATGGATAAGTGCAGATAGCGGATGCGGACGGTTATTATCCGCCCGCATTTCACCCCTATATAATAGTATATATATTGCCATATAGTGAATTAATGTGTTGCTATGTATTATTAAATAACATGATACAATTTATATTATAAAAGTAATGTTAGATACTATAGTTTTATTCAACATTATGTGGCAATCATAATTTAGTGGGATTGAGGATTTATTAATTTTATTTTATTGTATAAATTACATTATACATATATAATAGTATATATATTGTCATATAATGAATATGTTGCTACTTATTATTAAATAGCGTGACACCATTTATATTGTAAAGAGTAATAAATACTATATTTTTATTCGACGTGGCAATCAAAATTTACTCTTGAATCAATTCTTTTTTTAAAAAAAAAAATAAAAAAAATTAAAAGTCTATTGAGGTGGTTACGTTTATGATAAATATACTAAAAAAAATATAGTATATGACATTACTCATCATATCATATTCAACAAAACAAAATCATTCCCAGTAATTTCAAATAGAGGATTCTTTTCTCCCACCAAGAGGAGCCTTAGATGTTACTTCTAGCAAGATATCATTGCAGCAAGCAAGTATTATGATTTTATGAATGAAATTTAAACAAAAAAAATTAGTGTAGCAACGCACATTAATTTTAATTAAGAAAAATTTTAAAAAATTAGTTGATTTAATTTTTGAAAAGCTAAGTAATTCATTTATGAAGTATTTTTTGGCAAAAAAAAAAAAAAAAGACATCGAAAAGAGTTATGCTCTCCATACACATTTTTTATATAATTTCTTTTCATTCTTGAGAACAATCTTGAAGAAGAATCCAAAATGTGTATAAAATATTTAAAAAATTGAATTATTACAAGGATTTTAAGAACAAAACCAAACCAGCTAGTTTAAGAAAATAAAACCGGCATGACACATGGCAGGCTCTGATTGAGTTCACTGACGATTCACAAGGATCTCCTTCCCGGGCCACGCTCCTCTACAAACTCCTCTCATACATCCCCTACATTCCTGCTTCTGTCACTTGTACCAAACAACCAATTTTACCCCTCAATTCTACCCAAAACCTCATTTCCCTGATAAAATAAAATGATGTTAAGTCTGTTGAGTTCTTAAAATTGAATCATTATTTTTAATTAAAAACAAAAAATTTTCATCTTCAAATTTATTAATTAGTAAATAATTCCTAATATCTTTTAAAATTTATTTTTCTCATCAAAAACATTAGCATTATCTAAATTTTTAGAGTCATAAAAAACTCAACCACAAAAATTACCCAGCCACAATGATGTCAGTATATTGAGTTCTTATTATTAATTATTATTTTGATATAAATAATTAAATTTTTGTCATCCTAAAATTTATTAATCATTAAAGCATTCCTAATTTATTTTTAAATTTAATTATCTCATCAGAAAATTAGTATTCCCTAAATCTTTAGAGTACTTTTCGTAATAAAATTACTGAGCTTCACATTTTGTTGAGATGCAATTCACAACAAAAAAATAAACATCACTTAAAAATAATAAATTTTGAGCAAATAAAACTGAAACAATTTAATAACTAAAAATTTAAAAAATCTATCATGGAATATCCAAGTTTTTTTTTTTAGTACAAATAATATAATTAAGGGTATGTTTAGAATTGCAATTTTAAAAATTACGTTCTTTAAATTGTTATTTTTTAAAATCGTAAAGACGTTTGGTAAAATATGTTAAAAATATTTGTTTATTAAATATTTATTATGAGAAATCATACTTTTGATTTAAATTCGTATTTTTTCAAATAAGTACTTCTTAGCTTATTTATAGAAATCGTAAATTTTTTTCTTATTTTAAAATAAGTATTTTTTAAATCGCATGCTAAACACCTTATATTTTGCAATATATTTTTAAAAATGCAGATTAATTTCGCGAGAATTGCAATCTAAACATCACCCTAAGAATATTATCCAAAATATTAACAAAGCAACCACAAAAGTACCAAAAATCTCAATCAATTTTGTATACGGAGAACATCGGAAGCATGCAGTCATGCGCGCATACGATAACAACACCCAAACCCGCCATCAAAACACTCGGGAACGCTAAAATTAAACACAAACGTTTACAAATATCACGCACGCACACAACAAAAAAAATAATTAAAAAAAAGGAAAAAAAAGAAAAGAAAAAGAGAAAATAGAGCGAGCGAGCGAGCGAGAGAAAGCGAGTGTCTCACAGTCTCTCATACAAACATACACAAACACACACACAAATCGCTCTCAGATCAGATCGCGAAAGACCGAACCTCCAAACCCTAACTACGCAAATTCTGGCTCAATTTCCATTTTCCCTTAGATCCAGTCTGTGTGTTGATACAAATCATATATATATATAGGGATATAAATACGTGTTTTGGATTTGGATTTGTGGATTTGAGGGGACGAGCAAATGGCTTGTATAAAGGGGGTGACTAGATCGGCGTCGGTGGCGCTTGCGCCAGACGCTCCGTACTTGGCGGCGGGGACGATGGCAGGGGCGGTGGATCTGTCGTTCAGCTCGTCAGCGAACCTCGAGATCTTCAAGCTCGATTTTCAGTCCGACGATCGGGAATTGCCGCTCGCCGGTGAGGCGCCGAGCTCCGAGCGCTTCAACCGCCTTTCATGGGGTAGACCTGCGGCGGGATCCGCCTCCGAGCAGTTCTCGCTTGGACTCGTCGCTGGAGGACTCGTGGACGGGACCATCGACATCTGGAACCCCCTCGCTCTGATTCGGTAATTGGCTTGGTACTCATTGATTTGATTTGGTAGAAGTGTGAATTGAATTGGATTGGATTGGATTGGGTTGGGTTGGGGGAGCTTGTGTTTGAAAGTGAAGCAGAGTGCGATTCGTATGCATTGCTTCATTGAAAGTTGTAAGATTTAATTGATTGCACACGGTTAAATGGTAGAGGATTTAGCATTGAATTGAATTGAATTCGTGGTGGAAATTTGATCTGAGTTGAATTGGTCGGGGGATTTCAGTTTTTGAGTGAATTGGAATGTGTTTTTTTTAAAGACTTTTTTACCATTTTAAAATTGAAGCAGAAATTTGTTATTTGCAGGCATTCTTTGGTTTGTTTTTTTAGCCATAAATCAGAAAATTCAATAAATTGCAGAGTCAAATGATGGAGCATTTATAATTTTGGTTGGCTTGCAAGAGTTAATTTATTTTTTTTCTTCATTGTGGTGGTTGGTTGCTGAGAATTATGTGCTGATGCAATTAGAAGGTGTTGGAAATTCATTTTTGTTGTGGATCAGATTATTAGTTATTTTGCTGGCTGGGAAATCAGAAGAGAGAATGAAATTTTTGAAATGATGATTTGAGTAATGAAATGGAATCTAATTTATAAATGGATGGTGATGGCTTGCTGGTTAAATGACATTGTTAGTGAAATTGTAGTATCTCATCAATTGTTAAGGGCATAGTTGATTGCTTTGAAAGTGGGGGAAAAGAGAGTTAAGTAAATGGTTACAGCCTATGGGTAACTGAATGAAGGGATATTGGTGGATGTAAACGTTACTTTTATTTAGGTTGGAATGTAGGCCAAATGCTTCATTTCTTTTAATGCTTTTTCAACTTGTTGTGCGTGCACTTATGAGATTTGTATCCCACATTGAGAAAATATAAAGAATAAGAGTGGTTAATATACTTAAGTGGACACAAGCCCATTAGCTTAGTTGCTTAGGTTTTTGGGCTAGATGTGGTGTCCTAGTATGTATATTACCTTACTCTTGTTTGACTCCTTTGGTGTTTCTCTCCCTAACACAGCTTTTGTTATCAACATGTATGGAAGGGATAGGGGAAAGGGAAATTTTGTTATTTGCTGGGATTATTGCTTCTGGATGGAGAATATTTATTTATTCTTTATTAGGGGCTACGGATATTTTGAAATTACAGCATTTGGTTGTCTGGTAGTATAATTTTTTACTTGATTGAATTTCCTTACCCTCTTACCCATATCTTCTTATGGGTCTTTTGTTTTGAATTTTATGATTCTATGCACTTTAGGTGTCTATAATCTGTTACTAGAACCTTTGAACGTGAATCCTAACTCTCTCTCGCTTGATTGCTTATGTGGTAAGAGGAGTTGATGGCTTATTAAAAGGTTCCATGGCTTACAAAATGAATAGAGAGAAAAAATGAGTTTGGTCTTTCTTTTATCAATTCATTTCATNTTATTCTTTATTAGGGGCTACGGATATTTTGAAATTACAGCATTTGGTTGTCTGGTAGTATAATTTTTTACTTGATTGAATTTCCTTACCCTCTTACCCATATCTTCTTATGGGTCTTTTGTTTTGAATTTTATGATTCTATGCACTTTAGGTGTCTATAATCTGTTACTAGAACCTTTGAACGTGAATCCTAAACTCTCTCTCGCTTGATTGCTTATGTGGTAAGAGGAGTTGATGGCTTATTAAAAGGTTCCATGGCTTACAAAATGATTGTCGCAGTAATTATAATAATTTGTTTGTTTTAACCGTAGAATTCTGAGTGGTATATGTTACTCTTTTATTTTTTTTGTCTTATTTTTGCCCTTGTCTTTTTTTTCAATGGCTTTTGTTATGCACATGCTAATCTATATGATTTATTGTGTGCCTCAACTATATCAAAATTATGCTGCTTTGGATAGTTTTTGGCTTCTTTCTATTCATGATTTCATTATTTGGTTATTACCCTTTCTTTTTTCAGTCCTGAAGAAAATGAAAATGCACTTGTTGGACATCTCACTAGGCATAGAGGGCCAGTAAGTTTTCCACTTCTGCATTTTGTTAGCCATCTCTTTGTTGATGTTCTTTCATTACTCTGACAGTTTTGATGATTGCAAGTCATGCTTTGTTGAACTTATTCTTTTCAATTTCAGGTTCGTGGTCTTGAATATAATGCCATTGCACCAAACCTGCTTGCATCTGGGGCTGACGATGGTGAAATTTGCATTTGGGATTTGGCAAATCCCGCAGAACCTTCTCACTTTCCACCCCTCAGGGTAGGTATCGTTACTTGTCATTTATTAAAGCTTCCTTGTGTTTTACCAAGAGAATGGTACTCCTAATTGTGTTATACTGCTTTTTTTTACTAGTGAATCAAAATGCATGAAATAAGTGTTATATTGCTTTTCTTTACTAGTGAATCAAACAATCAAGCTTGAAGTTTTTGGATTTTTTTTTTGGTGTGTGTTGGGGGGGTAGGAATGTAAATTAAAAGGATTACCTTATCTGTGTATGTAAATACGGCCTCTTGCTTAGGGTTGGGGTTTTGACATTCTGAATAAAGTTTATCTTAGGGAGCTTGGGTACAAAAAGTGAAAGCATTATTTTACCCTAAATATATTTCTAAGTACAGGGACTTGCTTAGCCCTGGTTATCTATTTTGGGACTATGCTCTGGACATATTTGGATGATGAAAAACTCAATTCAACCCAACTCTCCTCTCCTCTGCCTCTCTCTCTTGGATATTATATTTTAGCCATAGAGTTCTATATATTCCTGGAAATGCAATCATTTTGTGAGATCTTTTTACAGGGTAGTGGCTCTGCTGCTCAGGGAGAAATTTCCTTCTTATCTTGGAATAGCAAGGTTCAACATATATTGGCATCTACTTCATACAATGGGACAACTGGTGAGGGAGGAAAAATAGAGTTTTTACATTATTTGTTTTCTATTTACTTATGTCTGTAAAGTATTCTCTATTTTTTTTTACAGTGGTTTGGGACCTAAAGAAGCAAAAGCCAGTAATTAGGTAATCTTTTTTCTATTAATGCGGAGTCTTTGGCTTGTTTTGCTTTTTCAATGTTTTTATTGTGCTTCAGTCCGATGTGATCTCCTTGTATGATATTTTTAAATAGCTGCTTATCAAAATAAAAAAAAAAATAAAAAATAAAGAATAAAAGAAGATATTTTTAAATAGCTCACTTGGCCTCTGTCAACTTGCAGCTTTTCAGATTCAGTTAGAAGGCGGTGCTCTGTTTTGCAGTGGAATCCTGATGTTGCAACTCAGCTTGTGGTTGCTTCGGATGAAGATAGTTCACCTTCTGTGAGGGTATTGACTGTGCGACTGATGTTGATTTACTAGGGGTTAAAATGTGTCTGTGAGGTTATGTAATTAGAAAATAAAAATGTTCTGTTCATTAATTTATAGTGATGTTTGTGCAAGCAGCTATGGGATATGCGGAATATAATGACACCAGTTAAGGAGTTCACGGGGCATACTAAAGGTAATCATGCTTGGTAACATGGTATATCATTTTGAATGTGTCACTGTCTTGGCAGTTTCCTTTTTATATTAGTGCTGTTTTGGGCTGCCATTAGTCAAGCATGACTTGTTAAAATTTTATTTCTATCCATATTTTGCCACCTAATTTGGTTTTTATTTTAGGCACGTTGTTTAGTAGATCCTTTGATGTTTGTGTATAGACGACTTTCTATTATATTAATCACTTGTCAGGTCTCCCGTTGGATGCCATATCTTCCATATGCATATCATGCATGTTAAATTTATGTCAATCTGTTGTCATTTACTGACAAATTCAAAATTAGTTGCTTAGTAAATTCTGAAAATATAAAAAGATCATAACCCCAAGGGGCACTAGTTCGAATCTCTCATTCCCCCTCTCCTCGGAGCCAATTACTTATAAAAGAAAAAATTAAATAAATAAAAAGACCATAACTAAACAATTTTTATATGGAGGTAGTTCTTAATCCTCAATTATCTTGATATTTAGCAAGTGTGAGAGGTCATATATCTAACAGTGGATTTGACAGTATTGATATTTTGAGAATTTATTAAATGGTGCAATATGTGAAATAGTTATTAACTGGTGTAATATTGTGAAAGAGTTACATTAGGTGTTACTTAAATCAAAGTGTGATCTTTATGATTAATGTGATTTGATACTTATGATAATTACACACTAATTCAGCTTTAAATGATACGCATAGATTAATAATGTTCAAAGTTTAAGTCTTTATGTTGCTTGATTATGTATGTAAGGGATACCATATTACTTGATTGTAGAGGCTTTTCTTTTGTTTTGTAATTCCTTATGTGTGTAAAGATTTGGACTCTTTTATGATTTTCTGGTTGCCACTTACTGAAACAGTAGTTTTACTTTTAATGCTATTATAGTTCTAGTTATGCAGTTTGTATACTTTCCAACTTCCTGATGTATCATAATCTCTTTAGTTTTGTTGTGCTTGCTGTTGATTTTTGCACCTTTTTACCCACATGTATTACACCAGGTGTAATTGCGATGGCATGGTGTCCCATTGACAGTTCCTATTTGATTACTTGTGCCAAAGATAGTCGAACTATTTGCTGGGACACAGTTTCTGGGGAGGTATGAGCTTACTATTGCTCTGTGAATATTTTTTTGAATGAACGTTTTCCTGTTATGACTTTTCTTCTGGGTTATGATTTCAGTATAAAGTATTTGGTGATCTGTTGATGCTTTTTTGTTTTGATTTTGACATAGATTGTCTGTGAATTGCCTGCTGGCACCAACTGGAATTTTGACGTACACTGGTACCCAAAGATACCTGGGGTCATATCAGCATCTTCATTTGATGGAAAAGTTGGCTTTTATAACATTGAGGTATTGGCCTATTTTATTTTCATGGTTGTGCAAACTGTTTTGCTTTATTTGAGCCTCATGACAAGTAATGGTAAATTGGCAACAATTAAAATGGAAACAATTGAGTGGATAAAGCGATGAATATTTTATCCATGTCATATGTCATCTTTATCAGTGAAATGAATGCTAAATTAGATGACTGGGACAAAAGGGATGCTAGTTGGATGAGTAGAACAACACAGGGAGTATAAATTTTGTGGTATTTTTTTGGGGGGCAGGGGGTTTCTAAGTTTGATAGTGACAAAAGCAAGAATAGAATGAGGATTGACTGCATTGGTATGAATGTGGAGGTGGTGCTATATGAGAGATCAAGGGAATTTATCTAAGCTGACATGGGCATGTGGAACAAAGTTTCTGTGAAAACCTGATCATCTTAACATTACTAGAAGACCAAAAATGGTTCTGAGTATACATATATATATATTTGTTGCATGTATGTTCTTATGTTGGTCTTCCTACCCTGTAACAACTGGTTGACATATCTGCAAAATGGTCTAGCTTGGAATTTTCTCTTGTTTCCAAATTTTATTGTGGCTTTTACATCTTCTTTCTCAGGGTTGCAGTCACTATGGTGTTGGAGAGAATGGGTTTGGTGCAGGTATTCTATTTCATACTTATTGGGTGTCATGAATTATATCAACAAATTGCCTGCAGTGGTTGATAAGTTTTCCATTATCCATACATTACATGCACTGTCTTGGTTGTGTCAACTTGTTTCTTAAAAAAATTGTAGGACAAGGGGAGTTTTTCCCTTTATATGTTAGATCAGTTGTTTATGAAATAAGTCAAATTAAAGGTTGTGGATATTTTTTTTGGTCTTTGTTATTTTTCAGTAACTAATTCTATTGCCTGTGAAATTCACTATCCTAGTAGCTCTTTTTATATCCATCTCTTCTATGCAGCTCCTCTAAGGGCTCCAAAATGGTATAGACGTCCTGTTGGTGCGTCTTTTGGCTTTGGTGGCAAGCTTATGTGGTTTCGGCCTAGGCCCTCTGCTGCAGGTGCCCCAGCTGGTGGTTCAGAGGTATCTTTATTGGTCGGTCTTTGTTCTTTTAGGATGGTTTTGTTTGTTCATTTTTCCCTCTTTGCCAGGTTTATGTGCATAACTTAGTTACTGAAGACAGTTTGGTCAGTCGATCATCTGAATTTGAAGCTGCAGTACAAAATGGGGAAAGGTCTTTGTTGAGGGTACTCTGTGATAAAAAATCACAAGAGTCTGAGTATGTTATCTTTGCTGGCCATTATTTTTCATCAATTTTGTTCTTTTGTGAAAAGAAATTCTGCAATCAGTTTTACATCTCTTGATTCCTTTTGACTTCTTTTTACAGATCTGAGGATGAGCGCGAAACATGGAGCTTCTTGAAGGTTATGTTTGAGGATGATGGGACAGCAAGGACAAAGCTGCTTGCCCACCTAGGTTTTATTATGCCTACTAAAGAAGAAGAAAGTTCTCAAGATGCTCTTTCTGAGGAAGTAAATGCACTTGGACTTGAGGATACAGCAGCTGAGAAGGTTGGATATGGGGGTGATAAAGAAGCCACCATTTTCCCTACAGATAATGGGGAAGATTTCTTTAACAATCTTCCGAGCCCCAAGGCTGATACACCTTTGTCAACCTCTCATGATAAGTTTGCTGCTGGGGATGCTGTGCATAGTCCAGAACAATTGCAGCAAGAACTGGATGAAAATGAGCGGAGTGCTGACCCAGCATTTGATGATGTTGTCCAACGTGCTTTAATTGTTGGAGATTACAAGGGGGCAGTTGCACAGTGCATATCTGCAAATAAAATGGCCGATGCTTTAGTTATTGCTCATGTTGGTGGTGCATCCTTGTGGGAGAGCACGCGTGATGAATACTTTAAGATGAGCCGTTCACCATACCTAAAGGTAGTTCAAATATTCTTCTTGAAGAGCTTCATCTTGAATTTTATTGAACATATGAATCCTTGTAAAAAGATCAGAGATAATTGTGCTATTCTATCTTATGAATATATTCTTTCTAATGTTATCTTATGCATTTATTCTTTCTAATTTTGAAGCACTCTCTTATAACATGGGTTGTTTTCATTGTCAGGTTGTTTCTGCTATGGTGAACAATGATCTTTTGAGCATTGTAAATACCAGACCCCTGAAATTCTGGAAAGAAACACTTGCTCTTCTCTGTAGCGTAAGTTTCATAACACCTGGTGGAAAAAGTGTTGTTTTTGTGATATTGCTAGGTATTGTTTACAAATATAAATTAGGTGAGATTACAATAAATTGTTTTCATAAATTCAAATAAAATATTTTGTTGCTGAATTTACTCCATTTACATACTTGGGCCCTTGTTATTTTGTATGCTTTGGAGTTGTTATGTGCATTTTACACACTCCAGTTTTTTAGCAGATAGTATAAATATCCCTGCATGAACGACCTCACTACCCCCATGGCTGTATTTAGTTGCAAGAATTGCAGGAGTCTTTCTGTCAGCATTTTTGACTAAATTATCCTTAAATTTCAGATGATATTATTGTGAGAAATCAACAGCCTAATTCTGAAACCATGAAATAATGAGTTCTGTCACTAGATTAATTTAGATGATATGACCTTCTTACCTGATACTGGCTTCTGTGCTTATGGCCCAAAGGTCAGACAAGCCAAACCTATTGCATTTGTTTCTTGACTCTGCAATGATGGCTGACACTGTAGTAGTTATTATATGAAATAGTTTCATGAGGAGGTAATATTTATTGATCATGAAGTTGTTGCAACTACTATGGTTGATTTACGATTTTCTTTCAATCATCTTCAATGAACAGTTTGCACAGAGAGAGGAATGGACCTCACTTTGTGACACACTTGCTTCTAAACTCATGGCTACGGGTAACACGTTGGCTGCTACTCTTTGTTATATATGTGCTGGAAATATTGACAAAACTGTGGAAATTTGGTCAAGGAGTCTTCAAAATGAGCATGAAGGGAAATCCTATGTCGATCTTCTTCAGGTTAATTTTGGACTTTGAGAGGTGTATTCAGAAATGTATAGTCTAGCGATAAAGCTTATTCTTGTTTCAATTATTTTATTAGGATTTGATGGAAAAGACTATTGTGCTTGCCGTGGCAACTGGACAAAAACGATTCAGTGCATCTTTGTGTAAGCTTGTTGAGAAATATGCCGAAATTTTAGCTAGTCAAGGGCTTTTAACTACAGCATTGGAGTACCTTAAACTTTTGGGCTCTGATGAATTGTCGCCTGAACTTGTGATCTTAAGGGATCGTATTGCATTCTCTGCAGAACCTGGTATGTGCTTTTGGTTATATCTTTGATGTATTATTGGAACCTCGGTGGTTGCTGGATGAAATTCTTTGTTGTTTCATTTCAGTTATATATTTGGCCTGTTTTATTTTTCATTTTAATTTGTTAAACACTCTCCTTTTCTTTGGCTTATTTTACTGATGTTCCACTTGAAGTTATAGGTATAGATTTGGAGTTTTCTATATAACCATAACTGTCTCTAGTCTAGTTAAACATAACAAGGTTTTATCAAATGGTAATTGACCCTGAGTTCGGTTGTATCTTGCAAGGGTATTTGTCATTTCTATCTTCTTTTGTCGAATCAATATTTCATGATATGTTTTACAGCCCATTGAGGATTTTGATTTTTTCTTAAGATTACTTAAACATGGGTTTATCCTTGAGTTTAAAATTTCATGCTACTTATAGTGTGCTTGAAATATTCTTCAAGTAATTTGACTGTAGGTGACAGGACTGTCATTGGTGCACAACAGGCAAACAATATGCTCAGTGTCTTTTCTTGTCTCTTTTTAGTGATTGAATGACTGCTCGGCCATAGTTCAAGTTGTCCCCTTTCTCTTTATGTAAACAGCTCTAATTTCAATGACTAACTTGCGCCCCTTGGGTGATTTAGTCTCTGCTCATATAAGATTATTTTAAGTCATTTGGTGCTCTTATTTTGTATTGCTGTCTGCAATCAGCCATGTATGATCATATATGGAAATCAGTAGAATCTCATTGTAGTGACATTGACACGGGGAACAAACATCATCTAAGAGATCTGATGTGGTTCATTTATTAATCTAGGAAATTTGATTCACTTGATAATTCGAACAATTTGTTTTCCGTCAAACCTCTCAAGGATAGATGATTTTTCTAGTTATTTTAATAATAGCACAGAATCAGATGGTAAACTTATCTCTTGATTAAGCTATTTTTGTGGGGCCATTTCCTTTTTCCTTTTAACTTCAGTATTAGGTTTCAGTTGATGAATCTGTTTTATGTTTGTTGCAGAGAAAGAAGCTAGGGCAATGGCTTTTGAAAACCCTCAAACACAAACTGGAGCAGTATATGCTGGTGGTCAATCCAATTACGGGGTGGTTGATGCCTCTCAACCATATTATCAGGTGTTTTATTTGTGCATCTGTTTTTCTATGTGATATAGTGGTTTCAGCTGCTGTTTAACTGTCAACTTTGTTGCATTACTCTGAGGGTATTCTTATGTGTGGGCTTTTTCATATGATATTTGCGGCTTAGGAAACAGCACCATCACCACATATGCAGCCAAGTGTGTCTAACAGTCCATATGCTGGAAATTATCAACATTCATCTAGTTCTTATGGAGCAGCATATGGTGCTCCTGTCACGTATCAGGCACCAAATATATTTCTTCCATCCCAAACACCTACACAGGTACTTTGTGTTAAGAGTTCATCAAGTACTATTAATTTTTATTTTGGGTGTTTATATATAGACTTTCTTATTAACTCTGTTGCCCTGCTAGAATATGTTCATTTTGTACTGTATTTATCCACTGCCCAAGTGTTACATGAATCGATTATTTTCACACCCTTATAGTTAGTTATAAATCTTCTGAATCAAACTTGACTTTTTATTCATCTGTGTATTACTATTTGTAAAGCTTGTTTTTGATTGTCTTTTAAGAAAGGCATTTGACTTGTTAATGTTGGGTCATAGAACTCTTAACCATAGTTTGGCATAGATTCTCTTTTTGAAGATTTATCTATCACTGACTCTAAATAATCCTGTTATATATGATTCTTTTAATTTTTCCCTCTCTACTAGCCGAATTTTCCAGCACCTCCTGTCACCACTCAACCGATTGCGAGGCCATTTATTCCTGCAACTCCTCCTGCACTGAAAAATGCGGACCAATTTCTCCAGCCAACATTGGGTTCTCAGTTGTATCCTGTATGTAGATTTGCTTTTGATCTCTCTCTCTACACACAAAAACACACGTACATAGATACATACATGATATATATCGCTAGTTTGATTTCAAACCACTATTATGAACAACTTGTGATCTGAAAAATTCCTTGCATGTGTTTTAGGGAACCACTAACCCTGCTTATCAACCTATTCAACCTGGGACTGGTCCAGCTGTCCCTCTTACATCACAACCGGGCTTGGTTCCTGGCCATAAAATGCCACAGGTTGTAGCTCCCACCCCACCCCAGAAGGGATTTATGCCAGTTAATTCAGGGGTTCAAAGACCTGGGGTGGGTCCAATGCAACCACCAAGTCCTACTCAGGCAGCATCAGCACAACCCACCATTACACCTGCAGCTCCACCACCTACAGTACAGACAGTTGATACTTCAAATGTACCAGGTAAATTCTTAGACCCACACACATATCTACATTTATATATTTATGTATTGCACTTTATATCTGCCATGGTACAGACCCGGGTTCGATTCCCGGCTGGTGCATATATTTTTACTGATAAAAAAAAAAAAGTATTGCACTTTATATATTCTAGTAAGGGTTCTCAAGATCTAATGTATCTGGGCTTTCAACAATTCCATTGATTCTTTGAATTTCAAGTAAGGTTTGCTTTTACATATCTTACTCAAAATCTTATCTAATGAAAATATAAAAAGAATAGCTGTGGCTGCAATGAAGCCATTATACATTGTATCAAGGAGATTCTGATGACATTAGATGTCAGCTATTTGAAGCCCTGAGGTAATGAATTGTTGGGTAGGGCCGGCGATCTTCTGTTCATCACAAAGTTTAGTTTTGCAAATTTTTATTGTCTACATTGTTCATTCTGTGTTTAGGAATCCAGATAATGTGGATAGTAGTACTTAGGTTTAACTGCANCCCCCCCCTTATCTTAATTATCATTATTTTTGCAATGCTTCCCTTAATGTTTCAATTTTTGCAATGTCCTCTCAATCTACAATTGGGTTGCAATGCTCCCCCTAGTACAGTTTTCGATTCCACATTCTTTAAAAAGCTGTACATAAGCTCCAAAAATGGATCTTAGATCGTAAATATGCATGAGAAAGAAATTATCTTTACAAGTCAATTGTTTTGGTCCAATAGTAAAATTGGTTTAGGAAAAAAGTTGGGATTGGTTGTGTTGTCCAGAATTTAATCCATTTGGGTCTCTTGTCTGGTACCTTTGGAACTCTGGGTTTGAGCCGATTCTGGGCTGAACTAATAATTAAACCAATCTTTGAATTTGGCCATTTTCGTTGACATAATTCCTGGTTACTAGTTTTTGTCATGTGTCTCATATCAATCCAAAAAAAAAAAAACAAAACAAAACAAAAATATCTTGCGACTCTTGCATGGCGTTTTGAAGTCTTTTTATGCCTCCTGACATTTGTTTGATATATCTTTGTTTTCCAGCTTCATTTAACATGCTGGAGTTGGTTTCAGATTGGATTTTTACCCTTCATGCTATTATTATTCACTTTGCGTTTTTGCTAATGTAATCATTGTTTTTGGCTTAATTTCCCCAGTCCACCAAAAACCTGTCATCGCAACATTGACAAGGCTTTTCAATGAGACGTCGGAAGCGCTGGGCGGTTCACGTGCAAATCCAGCTAAGAAGCGTGAAATAGAAGACAATTCTAGGAAATTAGGTGCCTTGTTTGCAAAACTGAACAGTGAGGACATATCAAAGAATGCTGCGGATAAGCTTGTCCAGCTATGCCAGGCTTTGGACAATGGTGATTTCAGTACTGCCCTTCAAATCCAGGTGCAGTTTCTTGAAAATTCAGAGGCTTGATTAAGCTTGCAAAAACTCGTGATAGTAAAAGTTGTATTGTTTTTCTCTTTTCTGCCTGGTTCAGGTACTACTTACCACTAGTGAATGGGATGAGTGCAACTTCTGGCTAGCTACACTAAAGCGGATGATCAAGACAAGGCAGAATGTGAGATTGAGCTAAAGAATGTGCTACTTTTGGCATTTGAGTGATGATCTTTTTGGAGCTATGATCCTTTCTTCAATGTACACAAGAATGGCTTCTTTGGGGGGTGATATTTTTGGAAGCTGTTAGTGGAGTTAGTTCTAAGGATATTGACGGATTGTCGCTGATTGTTTTTTTTTTTAATTTATATACTTGGTAGTATTGAGAAATAGTGGTTTTTTTTTTTTTTTTTAATTATAAATTTTATAGAAGGTTTACCTTTCCTTTTCGACTGTTCAAAGTCTTCTAGTGAGCTGCTTAAAAGTTGTTCTCTGTTGTTGCCTAGGGTCATTTTTTTTTTTGGCAATTGATCTGTACCACCCTTGTGATTTTATGAATGCAGAAATTTGAATAATATAACAAGATTCGTTGAGATGAGCGGCTGGCTTCTGAAAGTCATTGTTATGTTTGGTATTTGTTCTTCCATGGTTACTCTGCTATCTATTAAGTCTCATTTTTTTTTTTCTTTTTTTCTTTTTTTTTTCTGCTTTTTTATGGTATTTTTTCAAAAGGTGGTAGCATTCCCCCTTTTGGGTTGAACCTAAAATCTCTTTTGGAATTGAGGGAAGTGGCTTTGACTACAATCATTGCATTTAATTAATTTTGAATCAAATAATTGGATGATCAAGGTTCCACATTTATGAAGATTTTCGCACTTGAATTGAATGCTTGGGAGATCTATTCAAAGGAGAACGAAGGTGGTGGTTGTATTCATTAGATAACCAAAACCCTTCTAGGGATTGTATAAAGGAATGTCTAAGCTATGCATTGATTTTGACAAGTGAACATCAAGTTTTACAACACAATGCACCTCCTCTGTTTGGCCAAACTTTTTGAATTCGAATACGACTGAGAGGGCTTGGCGCCAGTTTTTGTTGGAAATGGGAAACGTATTAAAGTTCCGACTGAAACTGGACCAAGCCGGACCCCTCAGGAAGAGGAAGAACTTAACGCTTTGCTGTGTTGAAGCAAAAACCTCAACTACTTCATGCTTATGAAAGGTACAAGATAGTATAAATGATAAAATATTACCTTTTATCATGTTTATCTAACAAAATCTCTTGTTTATGCAATAGAAAATTGTTCATGATATATATATATATAAATGGAATAGTAAAAGTGAGTTGTTAAAATGGTGAGGTTGTTGGGATGCTCTAAAAAAATAAGTTGTTAAAATAATTAAAAGTGTACTTTTGATTATTTTGGTGAGTAAAATTAGGTGAAGCTGCTATGAATCCTCTAAGGCTACATCAAACCCAATAAAATAGCTTCACTTGTTAAGAAAAGCTACATTAACTTGACACGTGGCAAAAACATTGAAAAAAAAAAAACAAAAAACCAAAAACCAAAAACCAAAAACAAAAGAAAGACAAAAATTTATTTTTATTTTTTTAAAAAAGAGGGAGTAGAGGGAGGGAGGTGGGTGGGCGGTCGCCAGTCACCCATCACCCCACGAGCCAAACCCAAGCTACCCCTCTTCCAAACCCCACTTTTTTTTTTTTTTTAAAAAAAAAAAAAATTTAGTTTTAGTTTTTATATTTTAGATATTTTTTATTATAGGTGGCATGTGCTGTAATTTTATTGGATTGACGTGTCACATAAACAAAATAAATTTGATAGTAGGGACTAATTTGTTGTTTTTGCATACCAAAATATTTTAAAATCAAATAAGTGAAACCAAGTAAACTGATTTTGCATTTTTTTTTCTAAATAAAAAAATCAACAACTGTTGTCCATTAATTTCCGAGTCTATTAACCGCTTGCAAAAATAGCATTTAATTCGAAGTGAGCTATTGCGACTCGCGAAGCACCAAATTCCTGCAGCTGCAATCTAGAGAAACCATTCTTGTGTACATTGAAGAAAGGATCATCAATCCAAGGAGATAAGCACTCGGGCATAAAAATTCCCACCGCAGGATTCAGACACTAGAAGGAATCTGCGCCTTCTTTAATTCAATCTCAAATTTTGCCTTGTCTTCTTCATCATTCGCTTTTGTGTAATTCCTGAACTAAGCAGGAATCTGAGCTGGATTTGCACGTGAAGCTCCCAACGCCTCTGACGTCTCGTTTAAAACTCTGGTCAAAGATTAGATGACAGGATTTTGTGGACACAGGCAAATTAATTATGCACAAAAAATAACATGCAAACTGAATAGTAGCAGCACATTGTAAGAAATCGAAGTAGAATTTGAAAAATGGCAGCTTATATTCGTATGCTGACTGCGTCTTCTTTTATTCTATCAAAATATCATTAAAAATAAGTGAAGGAGGCAACTCAGGTACACATGAAATATACAAGAGCTAAAAACGCAGCTGTCCAAATATATAGAGTACTCAAAGATAAGGACAGAGGCTCCGCTAACGTCCTCTGGCGATCCAAGCTGATAAGTTACATTTGTATTCAAAATATAGTTACAAACACGCCATCCTATCCTTTGACTGCTGCAGAACCCGTGTGATGATCATGTTGAGCAGCAGAGTCATCTTTTGGCATTTGAATTGTAGAGGAGTCTGGAACTGTGTAACCTCTTCGAGATAATGTTGAGGCTGATGTAGAGGTTGACTTTGATTCAATTGCTGATGAGACACTGAATTGGAAGACTCTACGGAGGAAGATGAGCTGGAAGATGATTCTGCAGATAATGAAGATGTTATCATAACAGCGCATCAAACCATTGTCAAGAGGCATGAAAAGAATTCAGAACGCCATGCAAGAGATACAAGATTCTTGTTCATCTTCTTTTTATCTATTCAACTTATTTGTTTATTACTGTTTCTTTTTGGCTTCATATGAGGCATAAAAATGCCAAAAACTGGTCACCAGCAATTATCTCAACAAAAATGGCCAAATTCAAAGATTGCTTCCATGTACGAGAGCACCTTCCAGTCACTCTCTTTTCATTTCTATTTTGCAATCAGTAAGATCCGATAGCCAAGCATAACAAATCATGTTGAAAATTGGCATTATATTGCTCTGCCATTTACAGACAGGGCAGGAGTTGTAAGAATAAAGGGCCTTGGGACAGGTTGAGTGGTTACAGAAGGTGCAGTAAAATTTGGCTAGAAGACGGGAAAAAAAAGGCCATAAAGCTCATCTCCAACAGGATTATTAATAGCCAGTGACAAGTAAAATTTTAATATGAAATCTATGTGAAGTTATGGCTATAGTTTGATGATTAAATAGCATCAACATGTAGAAAACCAGAAACTTCTCAGATGAAATATAGAACAATGTTTATTTCTTTGGAAGGCATGCAATAACATACTCCCGACCAAGGGAAATCTCTCCAAAAGAGCCGTGACCCAAGATGATAAATGCCCGATTTGTAAGCTGGAAACAAAAACGATTGGGCATAGTCTATGGAGCTGTCCAACGGCACAAGACGTGTGGAAGGAATGTCCTCCGAGGATCCAGAAAAGTCCGGCTGACGAAGATGATTTTTCGGTCGTATTTATGCGTTTAGTGGAGCGGTTGCCGGCTGATGATTTACGGATGTTGGGTTTTGTTTTACGACAGAAACGATTTTGTTTTCAATGGTGAATTCAAGTCTCTAGAGAAAATTGTCCAGGTTGCCCGACTTCAAATGGAACAATTTGATCAAGCTTCTACAACAGAGAACAAGGAAGGTCTTACATTGGGAAATACCTGCAACCGGATACAAGGGAGATGGTTGAAGCCGCCTGTGGGAGTTGTAAAAATAAATTAGGATGTTGCTGTAAACGAAAGAACTGGTACTGTGGGTCTTGGCGCCATAGCAAGGAACCACGAGGGGCGGGTTTTAGCAATGCATTGTTCTACTTGTAATCTCATATACAATCCGACGACGGCAGAAACGCTAGCAGCTTGGAAGGCAGTGGTTCTAGGCGTCCAACTGGGAGTAATCTATTTGGAAGTGGAAGGAGATGCCAAGGAGGTGGTCCAAGGAATCAATAGCGCCGATCTTTGTTGGGGGCGCGATGGATCTGTACTGAATGATATAAAGACACTTCTTCAGAACTTTAACACATGGAGGGTTACTCGTGTCAACAGGGAGGCAAATGGGGCTGCTCATAATTTAGCTAGATTAGCTTTATCTGTTGGGGGGGAATGTATTTGGTTTGATAATTTTTCTCTGTTTGTGCAGGAAATTGTAAGTGTGGATCATTCTCAAGTTTGATTTATAAAAGTTTTTATTTAAAAAAAAAAAAAAAAAAAACACAGATGATAGAGAAATCAAGTTTGATTCAGAAGATTTATAATTGAGCAACTTCTAGTTCCGAGGGTGTGATTCACATGACACTAGGGCAGATAAATACAGTACAAACTAAACATACTTTAAATCAATAGTACTAGATGAATACAGTCAATAGATTTGCTAAGAAAGTCTGTACCAAGCAACATTATAAAATTAATAGTTTAAATCAAAGTACCTGGTGTCTGGGACGGAAAGAATATATTATTATTAGGTAGCACCATATGCTCCTCTCCAAGGAAAACTGGAACGATGTTGATAATTTCCACCATAGGCACAGCTAGGAACACTTGGCCACAGGGTTGATGGTGCTGTTTCCTAGGCAGTAAACATCATTTGGGAAAACACAAACGTAAGTATCTCTCGTAGCAGTATGCACAAAATTGTCAATTAAACAGCAAAGCACTACATCATATAGAACAGAGATGCACACATGAAGAACCTGATGATATGATTGAGGGACATCAACGAAGCCAAAATTGGATTGATCAGCATCATATACTGGTCCACTTTGTGTTTGAGAGTTTTCAAAAGCCATATCCCTGGCTTCTTTCTTAGCAACAAACATGAAACAAAATTCATTAACTGAAACCAAAAAGAGTCTATCAGAGGATTGGCTCCATAAATATAGCTTTATCAATAGAGAATTTTACTAGCTGTTCTATTATTATCAGAATAATCAAGATCATGTCAATCCTAGACAGATGTTCTTAAGGATTTGATGGATAGAAAGTAAAATGGAGACCTGTAGAAACAAATATCACTAAAACAAACCTGTAGATTCACAGAGAGCATCCCAGCTTTATATGAACTTCACAGTAATTTTTGGCAGCGACGTGAAAGAGACTCAACAGCATTTGATTATTATGTCCAAATGGGTGAAGCAAAGGAAGAATTAACAGGTGGTGGGCAAAGCATTCTTCTTTTTTTTTTTTTTGGTTGTCCAAATGGGTGGGCAAATCATATAACGTAGCTGTTAAGGAAATATACAACAGAAAGGGTAAATTATATTGATAATTAACTGGTTGAAAAGAACAAGTACCCAACTGTAAAAAGCTGAGATTATAACAGAAAGTCATATTCTTGCTAGACTTTTACCTCATTAAACCAATTCATCATCAATCAATTTACAGTCGACTGCCAGCAATCCTGTGCCATTCTTTTCCATTTTTCATTTAGATCATTCAAGTGGGCAAGTCATTTTGTTTCATCAAACATAGCTGTTGAGGAAATATAAAACAGAAAGGGTAAATTATATTGATAATTAGCTGGTTGAAATACCTAACTGTAAAAAGCTGATATTATAACAGAAAGTGAGATTCTTGGTAGACTTTTACCTCATTCAATCAATTTACAGTCGGCTGCTAGCAATCCTGTGCCACTCTTTTCCTTGAGACAGTTGAGTGGTTACAGAAGGTGCAGTAAAATTTGGCTAGAAGACAGGAAGGAAAAAAAGGCCATAAAGCTCATATCCAACAGGATTATTAATAGTCAGTGACAAGTAAAATGAAGAACTGTAGAAACAAATATCACTAAAACAAACCGTAGATTCACAGAGAGCATTCCAGCTTTATATGAACTTCACAGTAATTTTTGGCAGGGACGTGCAAAGAGAAACAGCATTTGATTATTATGTCCAAATGGGTGGAAGCAAAGAAAGAATTAACAAGTGGGCAAAGCATTCTGTTTCATCAGACGCAGCTGTTAAGGATAAGTACCTAACTGTAAAAAGTTGATATTGTAACAGAAAGTGAGATTCTAGCTAGACTTTTACCTCATTCAATCAATTCGCAGTTGATTGCCATCAATCCTGTTCCATTCTTGTCCTTTAGCTCATTCAAGTAGGCAAATCATTTTGCTTCATCAAACGTAGCTGTTAAGGAAATATAAAACAGAAAGGGTAAATTATATTGATAATTACCTGGTTGGAGCAAATAATCTAGTGTAAAAAGCTGATATTGTAACAGAAAGTGAGATTCTTGCTAGACTTTTACCTCATTCAATCAAATTCATCATAAGTCAATTTGCAATCGACCGCCAGCAATTCTGAGCCATTCTTTTCCTCTTTTCCGTTAGGTCATTCAACTAGGCAACGCATTATGTTTCATCAAACATAGCTGTTAAGGAAATATAAAACAGAAAGGGTAAATTATATTGATAATTAGCTGGTTGAAAAGAACAAGTACCCAACTGTAAAAAGCTGATATTTTAACAGAAAGTGAGATTCTTGGTAGACTTTTACCTCGTTCAATCAATTTGCATTCGGCTGCCAGCAATCCTGTGCCATTCTTTTCCTTTAAATCATTCAATCAATTTGCGGTCGACATCCATCAATCTCCAGAACCGAGAGGGAGGGAGGAGGCAGGCGCCTCTTCTGGCAAGTACTTGAGCGTAATTACACAGTTAAAGATACACAATTTTTCAAGAGAGGTGAGGTGTTGAAGCCCTTTCAAGAAAAGGACTCCACATCTTCAAATTTGGCAATTTTTGCAAACCTCAAGCACCGAGTTTTTTACAACCTTCGATGTGAATTGAATCCGAATTCAGGCTAGGAGGCAAGCCCCCTTCGGGAAGAGACTCAATTTCAGGACAATTTTTTATGCTGAAAGATTGAAGAGAAGGAAGGAGTATGCACATCTTGTCAGGAAGTGACTTCAGCCTTTCGCAATTGGCGACCCGAAAATTCGTAAGGTTGGGGGCACGCAATCCTCCTTGCGGAAAAGATACAAAATTAGGGCAATCTCTGATTTCTATCTGCACGACGGCCAAATCATCTTCATGTTGACCTGTAAGAGATTCCAGATTCCTACACCCACGAATTTTGATCTCATAAAGCCCTGGGAATACTTGTAATTGGAAGGACGTGAGAGAATCACAGCTATCCGTCAAGTGCAATTTTTCGAGGAATGAGTAATTCAGGTGCGTTGGGAGCTCTAACTTCTTACAGGATTCGACCGTAATGGCTTTCAGTTTAGAGGGTAGATCACCTCCTGAGAGATGCATAAGCGATGAACAATCACATATTCTTAATTCATGAAGAAGGCTGTTGGGCTCCATTATTCCCTCGGGAAGAGACGCTATTGCATCAAATCCTTTAACCACAAAAAGCTGCATTCCAGATGGCAACTCGTTTAACAGAGCTTCATTACAATATTTTAACCGTATTTCAAGTAAATTTGGCGCACTGGTCGACAGTGGAGTCTGTGAAGCCAACAGCTGGGGACATCCATTAATCTCAAGTTTGGCTAAAGAATGAAGTTGGACGGGCAGCTCTCCAGTTAAATTAGGGCAGACCTCAATACAAAGCTCTTTAAGTTCAGGAAAAGCTCCACCTTCACCAAAAGAAAACCATTCCTTCCACTTCAAAATTTGGTTGAACCTTAAAAATTTTAGGGCTTTGAACGAAGATGATTCGCTGCCATAAAACTCACGATCCACTTTAACAACTCCCTCAAACCCAATAACAGAGAGGCTCTGCAAAGAGGGTAGCTGCCCAAGTGATGGCAAGGTGTGACAATATTTACAATTTTCTAGACTGAGAGATACTATATTAGTGAATGAAGGATCCCATACCCAGTCTGAAAAAAGTTCGGCACCATAGCACTTGATAACAAGGCTTTTCAAGTTTGTATGGGGTTTGAGACTGTCAAGCACCATTTTTTCATTTCTTTGACTCTCGGAACTACTAGTATTTGAATCATCCCACTCTAACACCAACTCCTCAAGGTAACTCATAGCCTTCAAAACTGCTTCCACAATAGAGAGTTGAAGATTTTGAAGCTTCAAAATAGAAAGCTTTCCCCGAATATTTACAAGTCCCAACTCTTGAATGCTCTCAGTATCTTCGCTAACGATAAATGCAGTCAGCATACGTAGACGTTTTAGTCTACCTAGTTGTATTGGCATCTCCCTTATGCCAGTGCTAATAATATCAAGATGACGCAAATTCGTGAGTTTCTTTATCTCTCTTGGCAATGCAATAAGCTTTGTACAACCTGCTAACTTTAACGTCTGTAAACCATTCAACTCACATATGGAATCGGGCAAACATTGAAGTAGAAGATTAAAAGAAAGATCCAAATGACGTAAACTAATGAGTTTATGTACATTTGTTGGCAATTCAACAAGTTCTGCACAACTCGACAATTTCAATGTTTGCAAATTGCACAACTCACATATGGAATCAGGCAACCTTTTAATTCCGGTGGAAGAAAGGTCTAAATAACGTAGATGTATAATTTTGCCAATTGAATCTGACAACTCTATTATATTGCTACAATTTGAGAAAGAGAGCACTCGTAAACATGTCAGCATTGATAATAAATTATGCGAAACTTTTTTAGTTGAGTAGACATCGCTAGATGATGATGCTAATAGGAGGAAAGTGCGTAGTTGCTTAGCCTTGTAAAGAGCCTCAAACTTCTCATCAAATCTTGTTCTAAGATAGGACAAATGGCGAGTCCTGTGCACATTTTGGTTAGAATAGTCGCCCTCTAGCCTGAAGCCAAGTTGGCCGTACACAAATGTTGCTAAGTCGTTGATAAGATGATGCATAACAAAACGTAACCCAGTGCCACTTAATGGTTGGAATAATGATCTTGATACAAGATCATGAAAGTACTCATTACCAACTTCTTCCATTGTTTTGTTTATGGATTGTGGCAAAAAACCTTCTGCCATCCATAATAGGATTAATTGATCTTTTTCAAAAATATGACCCTTTGGAAATATTGAACAGTAAGCAAAACATTGCTTTAAATGAGAGGGAAGATATGTGTAGCTTAACCTAAGAGCAGAAAGAATGTTTCTCCCATTATTTGGCAAATCCCATAATTCACTTTTCAATATTTGATCCCATTCAGCAGCATCTCGTTTCGACCACAAGAGAGCTCCAATTGTCTTGGCTGCTAAAGGTAGGCCTTTACATTTTCCCACAATTTGTCTACCTATTTTTTCTAACTCGGGATATGAATTAGATTCACCATCGCGAAATGCATATCTTGCAAATAGTGCCCAACAATGTTCATCGTTTAACTCCTTTAGGTAATGAGTTTCACTAGCAAGCATGGTTAATGCAACATTTTCATTGCGGGTCGTTACAATTACCGCACTCCCTTTTGCCCCATATTGAAAGCAATTACTTAAGAGCTCCCAATAATCATAAATCTCATTCCAAACATCATCCAAAACAATTAGAAATATCCTCCCATCCAATTTCTCACTTAGTTTAATTTGCAGCAAATTTAAATCATCAAGAGCATAACTTCGCATAGTCACATTCTCTATAATTGTTTTCGTTATCTTCAACACATCAAATTCTTGTGAAACACTCACCCATGCCATATGGTCAAAATAGTCCGTCACCACGTTACTGTTGACTACAAGTTGAGCAAGGGTAGTCTTACCAATTCCCCCAGTGCCGACTATAGCAATCACACGCATATTCTCTTCGTCACTTGCATCATCTGAGCACAATAAATTAATTATTTTCTCCTTATCATCATCCCTACCAAAAATATTAGATACTTCGACAAAAGCAGTCGTGGGCAACCTTCGCAATGGTCTTGCTCCAACACCTTCTTTTAGACCTATAACATCCTTTTGTTTTGCTATAAATTCAAGAGTGTCAAGTACATCTTTAATTGCCTACAAAAAAAAAAAAAAAGTACATCTATTATTTTTCTTTTTTGAAATTTCCACCAACTCTCTCAAAATATCATCCAATTATTTGTACCCCCAAATTATAAATTATATCAATATTCCTTCCAAACTATCAAAAATTATCAATATCTTTAAGGTCAGCCAAAAGACAAAAATAAATATAAAATTTAATCAATAAGATAAAAATATTCCTATAAATTTGAAAAAAAAAAAAAACTTAATACTAAAAAATAAATAAAATTAAAACAATAATTAAAAATAGAAATAAGGTAAAAAGGAGGGGTTAATTCCTTTTTCTTTTATGCTTTGTTCGCGCAGCACCACACTCAAGTGGCGGTTGAACCAGAAAAACCCCTGAAAGAATACTTCCAACTCATATGGTTGCAGGTACTTGAAGAGAGTAGATCAGGCTGTTCCGGAGACTAAGGAGCTGACTTTAGCTTTATTAAAAGTTGCTACATCACTATCTCTCTTCTTCTTCTTCTTCTTCTTCTCCTTCTTTCTCTGTTTTTTGGCTTTTAGGTGTTCAACTTTATAACGTCAATATGTTATTTTTTCCTAAACATAATGTCAATACGTTTATTTTCAATGTGCATGTACCTGAATATCTCATTTTATTCTACATTTTTTTCTCTTTTTGGAATTTCTTATTGTATTATGAGATAAGAATCAAGAGTGTAGAAATGAAATGGGAAAAGTACCATGGGAGGTGGTGGTTCGATGGTCTCAGGGGCATTCCTACAGGGTTTGGATAATGCAAGGCATGGGTTGGACTCCCAAAAATGGAAATTCTCATGCCTATTTATATTATCTCTCTTGGGTCTCATCTATGCCTTGGTGGGGCATGCGGTTAAGCTATGGTCACTTAAGCTAATAGAAAGAAGTAAATTTAATCACTTAATTATTACTTTAATTACTATGGTCACACTCAGGTAGAAAAGCCATAATTGATCTCCCCCTCCAACCTTATAAAATAGGAAAAATTAAAAAAAAAAAAAAAAAGTACACATACCCCTCGAACTCCTATCTTATTGTCAATGTATCTCCTAAATTACCAATTGGGTCAATGTTTACCTTAAACCACCAAAACAATATCAATGTACCCTCAAGGCAAGCAAAAAGACAAAAGTGACCTTAATTTTTTTTAATAAGACAAATATATCATTATAAATTCGAAACAAACAAAAGTTAAAAAATTAAAAATTAAAACTTGAAATTATATATATATATATATATATATTACAAAAACTTAACATTTTTGTTATAATTTTAAGTTTTTTTAAAAAAGAAAATTATAAAAGGGTATTTTTTGTTATTAGGGGACATTGACATTGGTGTGGTAGTTTAAGGGTGACATTGATATATTTGGTAGCTTGGAGTGCATATTGACAATATGGTGGTAATTATTCTCCCTAAATGAAAAAACTACCAAAGAGACACATTACTCTTTTATTCTTTATCCATCTTTTATTTATTTCTTTTTAAATTTACCATTAGATATGTATAGTAAACCTCATATATACAGCTCTTATAAATTCAATAATAATTTTTTTTAAAAATATGAACAAAAATATACGAGAGATGAAAAAATAACACCTCCCAGCTACCAAATTACACATGCTAAGCGACCCAAAAAGAAGGATCACTTCCATTTTATTTTATTTTTTACTTTAAAAAAAATTAAAATTAAAATTTTATTTTGATGGTATTTTGTCACTAAGGGGATAATTGATAATATATATGTAATTTGAAAAGCATTGGCTCAATTATTAGTTTGAAAAGACATTTACTATTAGTTTGAAAGGATCCCCTTGAATTCAGGGATCTCAAATCATCTCCAATTAGAGATCTAGACTGTTGGTTTTCATCCAACGGTCCATATTTGTTCCCAATAAAAAATATTAAAATATTATTTATATTAAAAAAATAAAACAAAATAAAAATAATAAAAAAATTTTAAAACGGTCCATAATGCATTGGGGCCAATTTGAGGTGCCGAAGCCACCCCTTGGCCCTTGGAGGTGGTCCACCCACCCCAAGGGCTCAAAAAAAATNAAACCCATTTTATCAATAAAAAATGGCTTAAATCAAATTTTTTTTTAGCCCTTCCCAAGGGCCAAAGGGTGGCTTCGGCCACCCCAATGCTGTTAAGAGGGGTGACTGGGTTTTTAAGAAAAAATTATTTTTTAATAATTATTTATTATTTTGATTTATTTTTTAAAATATAAATAATATTTTAATATTATTTATTAGTTGTTGGGTCATGAATCCGCCACATTAAGCCCAGCAGACAAATTACCCACAGCCCACAACACAAGCTCGGTTACTCACATCAACATACCTAGCCTTGTTTGTTAAGCTATCCTCAACTAAAAGTCGGTAAGCTTGCCGACCATTACTTGGTAAATTATATTTACCTTTCACTCACCCCAAATGCTCGGCCACCCTTATTAGGTGACCGAGCTAGGTACATATTCCCAAATAGACATTCGGAGGTATTATCAATTTGTGGCATTCTCTCATGATCCACTACGCCAACGTATGACACATGGATCCTCGGGAATGAACACCATGACAGGTGGACGGCTGCTATCTAATGCCTATAAAAGGAAACTCCCACTTCAATTTTTTGTAATCTCTTTAAGCTGAACATCTTCAGTTCTCTCTTATTTCGTAGTTTATATTTTCTCAAACACGGTAATTGACTTAGACATCGAAACTATCTCCCGCCGGCCAACACCAGTAGATCTGATCTTATTTTCTGTTTTTTTATAGTTAGGTGATTCCTCAAGCAATCAACTCTCTGTGAGTTTGAACCAAGTCATCATTCGGAAAACTATGTTTCAACATTAGTGGACAAATATGGACTGTTAGATGAAAACCAACGGTCCAGATCTCCAATTAGAGATAATTTGAGATCCCCTCTAATTCGAGGGAATCCTAGGTAGGACCAGGAGAGATCGTGTATTTTCTTTTATAATTAAATAACAGGAAATGAGTTTCGTACCTTTTCTAACGCATAGGTTTGAACTTGAGTACCCTGCAAGACTTTAGTGGCAATCTCATCTAAAATGTCCTCTGTATTATAGGCAGCATTTTTGAGCTCATCAAGCCACATTTTTACAGCTGGATTTGTAAGTTCCTTTTCCTCTGCATCTTCAATTACTGCATTTACGGACAGCAACGCTATCCTCAACTTCCTCAAGAGTTCTTCGGAAAGCTTCTGTTGCCGAAAGACGTCAAGAAACTTGCGAGATGCCATTCTGTCAAATAACACTTGAAGGAAGGCAGAGAGAAATGCTCCTCCCACTAACGCCTCAGCCATGTTTTTCTGATTAGCAAAGAAGAAATGAAAGAAAACGGAGGAAGGTGATTGCAAACAGCAGAGCAAAATGACATATACATATACAGAAAAAGGCCAACAGAACCATTGAATATGTGGCTGTGGAGTCCACCACCACGTGAATGAATTAAAGTAGGGAAAAATAACGGAAAGCAGGAAAAGAAATTTCGCCTTCATTATTTTTTTCAGCATTTATTAAAGCATTTACAGCAGCCTCTTCAAATTTTACTCTTCAAAATAATCAAAAATACACTTTTGGTTATTTTAATAACTCACATTTTTAGAGCACCATTTTCAGCCTCACTACTTTAACAATTTACTTCCACTATTTCATTTAAATATTATTTTTCAAATATTTGTTTATTCTTTCTCTAACTTTTATATTTTTTAATGTTTATATTTTACTAATGGTCTATTTTACAAATATGTCTAATTCTAACAATAATATTTTTAAAAAGAGTATTCTTATGATATGTTAAACAAAAGAAACCAATAAAACATTAAATTGTTGTATTCTGAAAGTTTTAATGTAGCCGGTAAATATATGTACATGTGTTATTATATTTACCCTTTGTTTGGCAGTCAAGAAAATGAAAGGAAATAAGGAAAATATAGAAACTCCTCAAAAACCACAAAACATAACTCAACAAACCCAAATAATCGCATTGCTAATTTTTTTCAAATGAGTTTTATAATTTTTAAATAAAATTTGAAATGTAAATAACAAAATAATTATCAATTTCATAGGAATAATTTTTTTTTAAAAAAAAAATTATAAGCAGTCAAATATTATTAAAAGAGAACAAAAATGAAACTTAAGCATACATAATAAGGAGAGAGAAATGAAAAAGGAGAGAGAAAATATATTTGTTTAATGAATAAAGAGTGAATAATAAATTTTATATTTGAAGATTTACTATTCAAGGTGTTATTTTTTTTAGTTAAAATAGAGAGGCTGAAAAGTGGCATTTTAAGCTCTTTTGGTTAAATTGCCTCTTCAAAATAACCAAAAAATGGTTTTGAAAAGGCTGTAGTGATTGCTCTTATAGGAGAAGGAAAAGTTGCAGGCAAATCAAATCAAATCAAAAAAGAAAACTTGCGGGTGACTAGTACTGGTGCAGGTGGACGCCACACCACGTGATTGAATTAAACTACCAGTAGGGGCGCTAAGTAAGCGAAGCGTCTCGCGAGTAAGTTTGGGCTCGGCTCACATAAGCTTGACTCGAATATTAAATGAAGTGCTTCATAAACACAAATCTTGGTTCGAATATTAAACGAAGCAAGCTCGGCCCGACTAAGCTCGTGAATAAGCTCGTATATATATATATATATATTATTAAGAACCCCAATTAACATATTTTATTATTTTTGCCCACACTTTCCCCAATGCCCCTGGACACTATTTATTGAACAGTGTGTGCTGATTTTTGCCAGCTTGCCTTGACGTGCGTCAGGCTAGTTTGTCCATCAAAATGACCATAATATCTCCGTTTTTCCTAATAAGGTCAAAACTGCAGCTTCTTTCGGCCATACTTCCTTCTGAGGGTATTATGGTCATTTATCGGGAAGACAAGCCTGACGCACACGTTAATTGAAGCAGGCAGGGGTTAGTCCACACTATTCAATGAACAATATCCTAGGGGTTGGGGAGTGTGAGGGGTTTTGCTGAACAATACCATTATTTTTCCACCCACCCACTATTTTTCTTTTATTATTTTTTCCACTCACCTACCCATACACATGCTACCCTTCTCTCTCCTCTTTCCGCTCATACTTCCTGATGCAGCCTGACTAAGTGGAAGCCAATAAAACAATACAAGAAGAAAGATAATTAATTCATAGGGTTTGAAACTCTCAAAAACCAGGGAATTCTTCTTTAAATTATAGAGTCTATCTATAAATCAAAGGAAAGTAAAAAAAACTCAACTCTGAGGTTCTTGATTGATGTAAACTGATAAATAACAAAAACTGAATTATTTGGAGGCTATCAACATGTATATATAGCCTCAAGTCTAATAAAAAATGAAATAGGGTGCTCAAGAGGCAGAATAAAGATGTGATCAATTCAGTTGCTAGTAGGAATATATTTCACTTTGTTTGGGGCAACTGAGTTTTGTAAATTCACTTGGCAAAAGCAAATATGCTTCACTGGTTGCACTAGACCTTCACATTCTGCAATGTAAATGAGATGGACAGATTGTGTATGTATTGGAGAAAAGCTTTTGATGTGACAATAGGGCCATGTATATTAGGTAGGGCTTGGATCTTATTTCACATTCTTGATTGAAATGGTCAGAAAAGACGTGTTCATAAGACAATCGATGTTTGTTCTCTTGGATTATTGTGCAATTAACATAATCCATGTAACAGCTGTACATGGATGACATGATTAACTTTCGTTTACAGTCGGGATTTAAGGACAACATATTCAAACCAATTACGCATATCTTGACAAATTTGTCAGAGATTCCTACCCAACCACTATGAAATGTAAAAAGGCATATCTTGACTAATTTTAATATGTAGAGGCATCCTGACTCGTAATTACTTTTTGTTTGGCTTAGTCTTAGTCAAGGGCAACATTTTGGTAGTTGTGAAATCATTATCTATGACAAATATAATTGTTACAAGCAACTGCAAGTTGTTCTTAGTTTATAGTATGGTTGGCAACTACTACATAGATAATCTTTATTATCAGGGTGAGTACCTCAACTTGCTTTTATGCTTCTGTCAAGCTTAATAATATAAAAGCTACCACCGAATTTGCCTTAATTTGTCTCTTCTGGTAAGGCTTGAGTTTTAGTAGCACTCCTATCATGTCTAAGGTTTGAATTCTTTTAGGTGCAAACAATTCTTTGGGGCCAGTCCATTAGCTAAGTCGGAATATTACTTGATATGTATGGAGGGGATGTTCTGCATGAGTTTGAGGTTTACCTAACATGAGTGAATGTGACCTTGCTTTGGAATGGTTCTTTGTTATTAAAAAAAAAAAAAAAAAAGGTTATGTCAAAGCAACCAAATATTTTAACTTCAATATTTTAGAGTGGCCTCGACCTAGAAGCACCACCATTTTTTTTTTTTTTTAACAATATTCAGTTCTTTTTTTTTTTTAATAAATATGTTGTGTTTTATTTATTTATTTTTATTTAAAAAGTCTTTTGAGTTTTGAGAAGAGTTTTGTAGTTTTCTTTGAAAAATGCGTTAGTAATTGGGCCATTTATGAAAATCCATTTGGTTAATCAGTTTTGAGAAGTTTTTTCATGGTTAGAAAACCAAAAGACTTTTTATAAACATGGTTGGAGGCCTCCAACCTAGTTTGGAAGAAATTTTGTCCGGATGTTTTTGGGATGTCACTTCTATCCGTAACTTTCACTACTAATAATACCTTCAAATGAATGAATAATACGATAATTTGTGCTACATATACTCAAATATTACATGCTTATTACTTATTTTGTATCAGTAAATTCTCTCAAGTTACCTTATAAATGGGGGATTTGATCTAATATATTTGATCAACACTCTTCACTTGTTCTTTTAAAGTTCACTTTTATGGGTGTACTTAACTCTTCCTATGAATCATACGTTAATTGCGTAAAAACCTTTGTAAATTAACTTTATGTCTTGGTTAGAGGACATGACTTGAATGAAAAGTTAATTAGCTGGAATATTATCATATTCCGAAAAAGCTACAATTCTTAAACAATTTTTTTTTAGAAAAATCTTTCTCAAAATAAAACAATAAACAAATTAAAATATCTTTATTTTAATGGAGTTTCTTAAGCCATTTAGTTCTTATATTTAATAAAAAAAATAAGTAGAGAGTTTAATTCCTATAAATTGTTTGTGTTCAAAACCCAAAAGTGAGAATAATTTTGAGTGGGAGAAAATCAAATGGCTAAGAAATATATGAGAAAATATATGGTGATAATGGAGTTGATTATCCTGATAACGTTTGAAGTACAAGCTAATGACCTTGACCTTGCCCTACCCTCTCTCCGCACCTCTTCACTTCCCAATTGCCTTTCTCATCGCTCTCAACTTGATGTTATGGGTTGTAGAGGCATATTAGAGAAATGCATTTAGAAGGAACTTGGAAAATGTATAAGAAAATATAGACTTAGAAGCGTTGAATTTAATGAGTGTTTCATTTATAATTTTTTCCAGTGCACTTATAAGCTCCAATCACTTGTAATTATTAAATTTAGGGACGCCATATTTTATGCTCATGTTAAAGAGTGCATGGATTTGTGCTTTCCAACAATGGAAGAATTTAACAACGAAAACTATGCAGCTTGTTATTCAACTGTTATGAAAACCAATAAGCTTCAAGGTCTGGTAAAAGATTCCTAACTACTTTTTTTTTTTTTTCGTAGTAGACAAATTTATCCTTCGGGACTAGTTCACAAAGCTCCCTGATTTATAATTTATACATTAAGCTTGTCTAACTCTTTCAATTTGTGTTGATGGCACTGCAGATTTGTGGGATCTTTGGCCTTGGTGTGGAATTGTAACAACTCTTTGTTTTATTGCTCTTCTTGTTTATGTCTCTGTTGGGTTATAATGATATGAAGATGTAGAAGAAAAACCATCATTAAGGTTATGTTTGGATTGTAATATTGTTTTTTGGGTATCGTGGACCTGAAATTGTTTTTTTAAGAGTATGCAAATCTTATTTGGCATGTTAATCAGTGTTTTTATATTAGGTAGGATTTGGGTTTTAACAGCTTAAAAGGGACACAATTTAACAGCTTTGACATGAAAACATGTTCTGTGACACTGTTTTAGCTTTGTCAAAGACATCATCTGATCAAACAAAAATAGTAGAATATTGATAAGCATGTTTTTAAACAAAAATTTAACCCCCAACCCTCGGTGCGGTGGTCAAGCGTGTGTTAGAGTATGTTCGGGCTCGTGATTTTGCAGGCAAAACACACGTCTTTAAACAAAATTGCAGATGTGTTCTGTTTGGAAGTGTGCGGAAGATGTTCTAAAAACAATTTCGCACAACAAAAATTATTATTATTATTTTTTTCTAGATTTTACTAAATGCTTTACTACATTTTTAAAACTTGTCTTTTAATAAACTTCATTTTGAAATAGCTATTTTTCAAACTATAATCATTATTTTTTCAAATCACACGTTGCGAACTAATAAACTAAATGAATACTTAGTCGTCAGAGTACGAATAAGGTAAGGGACTTGATATATATATATATATATAAAAGCACCTCGCCCTTAAACTATTGCCCAGCATAAAAAAATTGCTCTTAAACTATTGAATACTAGCTTAGAACCCGCGCAATTATTCATTATAATTTAATTTTAAAACTTAAAACACATCTCCATTGCATTTTTTTTTTTTTATTATAAGTCAAAAAAGTTGTGTAAAAAAAATCTATCATGCCCATTTCAATAAATAAATAACATACTAAAGGTTACAAACAGTATATTGTTGAACATAGTGACACAATTACACATAAGATTGTATGAATATATAAATTACACAAAAATATACAATTATAAGAACCATAAATAATTTTAGTTTTAATGCATATAAATTAAACAATTAAACTTTGGTCCGGACGCTCCTTAAAAGTGGTGTTTTATAGCCCCCAATCACAGACTGCCACCTCAGCAAAAACTCAAAAATTGCACCAAAATAACATAAGCCCAAATACACCTAATTCCTTTTTTTTCTCTCCACGCTTGTCGACACCAGATTCCTTTCATTTTTTTTTTTCCTTTTTCTTTTTCTTTTCTCTCCACGGCACCTTCTTCTTCCTTCTCTCATTTTTTCTTCAAGCAGCAATAGGATGGCCATGGAGTCAATTTTTTTTTTTTTTTTCTTCTTCTTCCTTCTCTCGTGGGTCATCTTCTCAGGCGATTTTCTGGTGTGGAGCCATTTTTTTTGGGCCTTTTAGGGTGATAAAATCCCTAAAGGATTAACCTTTTTTCTTGAGGCATTAGAAACGAATTTGAGGCGGGTCATGGCGGTTTTGAAGCAGTTCGTCTTGGTTTTGAAGCGGGTCGGGGTTTGGCGAGACCCATGCCTGGGTCTCGCGGTGTGGGTCTGGCGTTTTGGAATCCAGGGGCGATTTGGTTTTTTTGTTTTTTTTTTTGTTTTAATTTGTTGCTTTGTCCTCATTTAAATTTTTAGCACTTGATGAGATGTCAAGTTGGGATTTGGTGTTGCAAAAGGGGTCTTTTGTAGCGCATCTACATCATCCTCCCCAGGTTGGAGAGAATTCGCCCTCGAATTCGCATCCTCTTCTGAAGAATCGTCAATAAACGGCACAAGGTGTTTGATGTTAAAAACATCTGACGTTTTGATATGGCTAGGCAACTTCAGCTGATATGCGTTAGCGTTGATCGACAGGGCCAATCTTGCGCGCTGCCAACTTTTTGTACTCACCAAGAGGAAAATGATCTTTAGTTAAGACCGCCCACACAAAATCTCCCTCTTCAAACTCCAATGGGCGCCGCTTCTTATCCGCCGTTGACTCTTTGAGATTCTTAATTGTTAATTGGTGGCCCTCTTTAATGTGTGCAATGAGATCCTCCGCTTTAGTGTGTGTTCTCTTCAAATCAGGGAGATGTGCTAAGTCCAACGGTGTCCTCGGGTTACCTCCATAGATGATAATGAATGGACTAAGACCCGTGCTGCGATTAACCGACCGATTGAAGGCAAACTTTGCTTGGTACAACTGCTGATCCCATGACTTGAGGTTTTCTCCCACCAAACTCCGCAATAACGCCCCCAGGGACCGGTTGACCACCTCTGTTTGGCCGTCTATCTGAGGGTGGTACGCACTACTAAAGTCCAGCTTAGTGTGCGATAGTTGCCATAAGCACCGCCAACAGTGATTAAGGAATCGCGTATCGCGGTCGGAGCCTATGGACAATGGTAGGCCATGTAGTTGATAGACCTCATGAAAATATAATTGGGCCACATTTACAGCATTGGCAGTCTTCTTACACGCAATGAAATGAACCATCTTAGAAAAATGATCAACAACCACAAAGATGGAGTCATTACCTTTTTGGGTGAGAGGGAGGCCTAGCACGAAATTCATGCTCAAATTAGTCCATGGACCCTCCGGAATAGGCAGTGGCATGTACAACCCTGCATTAGTTGCTCCCCCTTTTGACACTTGGCACATTCTACAACTCGCCACGAATCGGCCTACTTCCATGCGCATGGTCGGCCAATAAAACTGTTCCGTCACCAACTGAATTGTCTTGTCTCGCCCCATGTGCCCCTCATTATGGTGCTCTTGGATAATCCTTAGCCTTAGACTACAATCTGGAATGCATAATTGGTGCCCCTTAAAGAGGAATCCATTAAACAACCCATAGTCCGACCTTACTCCCGACATGACATTCTCAACAATGGGTCCAGGGTCAGTAATCAATAAATCATTTATAAATTCAAACCCAAGTACCTCATTTTGCATAGTGACCAACAGGGACAATTTGCGGCTGAGGGCGTCGGCTACCTTATTCAATGCTCCAGCCTTGTGTTTGATGGTGAAGGAAAACTGTTGCATATATGCTGCCCATTTGGCGTACCGAACGGACAATTTATCTTGACTGTTGAGGTGCTTCAATGCTTCATGGTCCAAGTACAAGATAAAGTCATTATAGGCTAAATAAGAGCTCCAATGTCTTAGTGACTGCACTGATCAGTGTCAAATTGTGTATATTTGACCCCTTTAACTTATATTTGTTAAGCCTTTAGCACTGTTAATATCTAATTATTTTTAGTGTTTTTAGTGTTTTGAGTTGTGCAGGTCTTTACAACAAAATATGGCCAAAAAGGAGCAAAATGCACTAAGGGAAGAAATGGATCCCTGCCAAGTGCGTTCGATTGCACTTGGTGCGTTCGAACGCACTGACGGTCGAACGCAGGGGGCACGGTCGAACGTAGTCCCAGTCATCCCGCAACTCACGCGGTTGCCCTAGGAATCCATCGCTTCCAGTTGCGCCGTTACGGTTTTCTGCGGTTGAACGCACCTAGTGCGATCGAACGCATAATTCATCATTACGTTCGAACGCACTGCCTGTGTTCGAACGCACTCGAGTGACCTGCTAGCCTATAAATAGGACCCTCATGTATTTTCGTAGAGGGCACTTTTGGGAGGCGCCTCTAGGGCCCAAAACCCTCTGTTTTTCATTGTAAATCCCTCCTAAATTGTCGTTTATTTAATTTATGTTTTATTTTGCTTTTATTTAGTCTCTTATTCCCTTTACTATAGATTTATTTACATTTATTTATGTTTAGTTCGTATTATTCTGTCATTTCAATTTATGTTTATTCGTTTCAATGCATTTTAGTGACAAAAGTGTATTGATTGTTGTTTACAAATCGCCAAACGTCAACACTTGTTGCAACCGGAGATACATCGTATATTCGTCTTCAGACCATTATCCGTTGTGACCTCTTGTAACAGTGTTTGCTTCGAGTAGTTTGACAAGATTTTGTAGCAACAATAGGATATGCATATGGTTTTATCGATAGACGAAAATATGAACAATGCAATTAGCAAATAGAATACGCCAAGTAGCGTAATCGTCATTAAATATGAGCTAAGCATATTTATTTATTAATTAATTTGTAGTGAGGTGGATTAGGGACTGTAGTCGCTTTTATTTCTTTATTTTTATTGCTTTTTAATTTAGTTTATTTTTATGCACGCCATGTGTTTGCTTTTGGGACTAGGTTAAGATAGGATTAGTTTAGGCACTTTAAAATTAGTTTTGAACGAAACACGATTCTCTGTGGGTTCGACCTCGCACTTGCACATCCACTTATATTACAAAAGACTCGTGCAATTGGCGAGTACAATTAAATTTGTACATCATGCACCAATGCATAGAACTCCGCATCATAGGTACTATAGTTGAGTTTGGGGCCACCCAACTTCTCGCTAAAAAAGGCCACCGGTTTTCCTCCCTGACTCAATACTGCTCCAATGCCGACTTTGGAGGCATCACAATGCAGCTCAAAGGGAATTTCAAAATCTGGGAGTACAAGTAATGGGGCTGTCGTGAGCTTGAGCTTGATCACTCCAAAGGCTTCTTCCGTCGTGGCATCACTCCAAGAAAACTTTCCCCCTTTCATGCACTCTGTAATAGGTGCCATTATAGTGCTAAAGCCATGGATGAAACGTCGATAAAAGGACACTAACCCATGGAAACTCCTGATGTCATGCAACGTGTTGGGAAGGGGCCAATCTCTCACTGCTGCCACCTTGGACTCATCCACCGCTAATCCATCCTTAGACACCACATATCCAAGGAAAAGAACCGAATCCTTCATAAATGAGCATTTGGCGAGTGAAGCATAAAATTTCTCCCTCCGGAGCACGCCAAGTACCTCCCGCACATGTTGAAGTTGCTTCTCTTGGTTGGGGTTATAAATCAGGATGTCATCAATGTACACCACCACGAACTTGCCAATGAATGGGCGAAAGACTTGATTCATCACCCTCGTGAAAGTGCTAGGGGCATTAGAAAGCCCAAATGGCATCACCAACCACTCATAAAGTCCCTCTCGCGTTTTAGACGTAGTCTTCCACTCATCACCGGTCTGGACCCGAATTTGATGGTATCCACTCCGTAAATCCAACTTTGAGAAAATTTTAGCCCTGCTCAATTGGTCCAACAAATCATCTAATCGAGGGATAGGGAATTTGTACCTCACGGTGATCTTGTTGATGGCTCGGCTGTCCACACACATCCTCCATGTACCATCCTTCTTGGGCGTGAGAAATGCCGGAATCGCACAAGGACTCAAACTCTCCCGAACATGTCCCTTGGCTAGCAACCCTTCCACTTGACGCCTCAACTCCTCATGCTCCTTTGGGCTCATGCGGTAGTGTGGTCAATTAGGCAAACTTGACCCCGACACTAGGTCGATTAGGTGTTGTATGTCACGAAGTGGTGGGAGCTCATCGGGTAGCTCCACTGGAAATACATCCGCAAACTCTCCCATCAACCCCTTAGCCTCCTCCGGCACTTCTTCCCCCTTGCAACTATCCTTGCTCACCAATACATATACCACATTTGAAGCCAACATCTCTATGATAAATTCCCATTGTTTCAAGAGGGATTAAGAGTGACCCGCCCCCTTGGTGGGTTTGGAGCCGTTTCCCAAACTTGGCAACAAGGTTATTTTCACTTTACCAAACATGAAGCTATAAGTATTTTTTCTCCCATCATGGTGCGCCCCTCGGTCATACTGCCACGGTCTCCTCAACAACAAGTGGCAAGCATCCACATCGCACCACATTTTATCCTTATATCTACTTCCAATAGAAAAAGATACTAGGCAGCGTTTAGAAATGATTACCTCATTACTTTTCTTGAGCCACTCCAATCGGTAGGGATTAGGATGTTTCTCCGTCTCTATGGCCAGCTTCTCTACTACTTCCTCCGCCATGACGTTCTCACAACTGCCCGAGTCGATGACAAGTTGACATACCTTGCCCCCGATCGTACATCGTGAGTGGAAAAGATTGTGACGCTGCTCATCCTCATCTTTCACTTTTCGAAAAGTGAAGCACACCCTCCTCAGCATAAACATGGGGCCGCTCTCGGCCTCTCCACTAACAAATTCTTCTTCGCATTCTCCGTCTTCATCAAAAGCTGCCTCTTGTTCCTCTTCGTCACCTTGCTCCTCAAATACTCCCCCCGAATCAACAAGAAGTCCCTTGCCATACCTCTCTCCTTTGCGACAATCCGTTATTCGATGACCCGGTTCTCCACATCGAAAACACTTGAGACCGGTAGTTGCTCTGGTTCGACTAGGCTGTCCTGTGGTAGTGGCCCCTTTGATTGGACCATTTGATGGGGTAGATCCCTGGTTCTGGAATGACCCTCCCGACTGATTGTAGCTTCCCCCTCCTCCTCGTCCAAAAACGTCCATGGACCCCCGCGACAACAATTTCTCAACCAACAAAGCTCTTTGGTGGGCTGCTGAAATATCCATGGGGTCAAAAAGATTTATCGTGTCTTAGATTTGTATCCGTAAACCTCCAATGTACCGTGACACTAGCTGCTCGTCCGACTTTGATAAATCAACTCGCGTCAGTAATTTGTGAAACTCTTCCGTATACCCTTGGCTCCAATTTTGTAGCCTTTGGTACATAGTCCGAAGGTAATTGTGGGGCAAAAAGGCGAGTCGCATCTTAGTCAATAGTTTTCCCTAACTAGTGATCTTCAATTTGCCTTGCCGCACTCTTGTTTGCTTCAATTGCTGCCACTATGCTGCAGTTCTACCCTAAAACTTGGTTGCGACCAAAGAAACCCGTTTGTCTTCAGGTACTCCCTTGAAGTCGAGAATTTCTTCAGCTGCTGCTACCCAATCCAAAAATTCCTCAGGTTGCATCCCCCCTGAAAATTCTAGAATGTCCAGTTTGAACCCGCTCTCTCACCGATTAGCATGAGCTTGTGCAGGTGGTCGACGTCCCTGCGTTCGGCGCTCCATAAAAGGGTTTACAGATTCATAACCATCGTCATCTTCGTCTTCCTCTTCCTCCTGTCGGGGTGGAATTTGACCTCGTCAACGTGTGTCGTAGAGACGAGATTCGGCCAACTGTTGGGTGAGGTTGGCAATCAGCGCCCTCAATGCCGCTTGTGGGTCCTCATCGTGTCTATCTGGTGTCGCCTCTGGCTCTTCATGAACTGAATCAGCACGCTCATACGCATCGTTCAAACTTGCATCGCGGTTGCCCCTTCTTCTTGTGATTGGTGCCATGGAAAGAAAACTAAGCTCTGATACCAACTGATGCAGCCTGACTAAGCGGAAGCCAATAAAACAGTACAAGAAGAAAGATAATTAATTCCTAGGGTTTGAAACTCTCAAAAACTAGGGAATTCTTCTTTAAATTATAGAGTCTATCTATAAATCAAAGGAAAGTAGAAGAAAACTCAACTCTGAGGTTCTTATTTGATGTAAACTGATAAATAACAAAAACTGAATTATTTGGAGGCTATCAACATGTATATATAGCCTCAAGGCTAATAAAAAATGAAATAGGGCTTCTAACCCTAATACTACTAAAACAAGGAAACTAAAGTCGGTGCAGTAAGTAAATGTGCGGAAAATTAACATAAGACCCCGTGTGCGATCGATCGCAGCACGGGTGCGATCGAGCGCAGGTGGGCTCTCGATCAGGGCGTTCGATCCCCTGTCATTCTTCGCTTACTCAGTAGCTTCTAAACGATAGACGTTAGTTCTGCGATCGATCCTACGATTGATCGCCCTCCATCGTTCGCTGGCTCAATAGGTTCTGGACATTGGGCTCGAGTTCTGCGATCGTTCGCAGGTCAGTCTGCGATCGTTCACAGTTCCAGAGAACTTTGCTTTTGGTCCTCTGCTGCAGCTCTGGTCTGGGAGCGTGTCGCCATCCTCCGGGGTGGTTCCACTTCGACATCTCTCCCCTTCTTCCTCATGTACTCCCAAGCATCTCGGTCTACATCACTTCCCCACCCCTCTCTCTCTCGCTCTCCCTTTCTCCCTCTCACCCTCTCTCTTAGACCCTCTCTCTCTCTCACCATCTCTCTCACTCTGGCCACCGTCGACCTCCGTCGCTCACCTTCTTTCTCACTCTGGGGCAAGGGTTCCCGCCACTGAAGAAGAAGTGGGTTTTGCTCTCCCTCCTTCGCTCGGGTGAAGACTCTCTCTCTCTCCATGCCTTCTGATCTGCGAAAGTACCGAGCTCAGCACCCACCCACATGTCTTTTTTTAATTTGATTCTTTAGGTTTTTTGGGTTCTCTCATCTAGGTTCTCATACCATTTTTGTGTTGGTTGGTTAATTTTTTTGCAACATAAGAAAAATCTTGGGTTAGTTTTTATGTGTTGGTTTGCTGAGAAACGCTCAAGCTCAAGCATTAGGGCTCGACTTGAGCTCGAGCTTGATTCAAACTCTGTCGAGCCGAGCTCGAGCAGTGAAGCCAGGCTCAACTCGAGCTTGAGCTCGATGATGAGTGCCTCAAAGTGCTTATTTGAACCCCTTAATTTACAGTCGTTAGGCTCTTAGTATTGTTAATTTCTAATGTTTTGGTTAGTTTTGGTGTTTTAGTGTTTTGCAGGTTGTTAAGTTGCATTTGGGGCTAATGCCATCAACTCTAGGGCTTAAGACAGTTCGGGGAGCTTTGACAACAAATTTGAGTCGAGCGATAATTCGCACCCGATGAGTCCCACCAAAATGACCATATCTGGAGTTGTAGACCTCCGATTGGGGTGATCTTGGTGTCTTTGGAAAGCTAACTCAAATATCTACAACTTTGTATTTCACATATGAGGGCTAATTCTGAAGGCAGTGTATTCGAACGCACGTTTTACATTCGAACGCACTTGTGCCCATCAAATGCCGAAATTCATGCACGAGTGCGTTCGAACGCACTTAGGCCCCGTTTGGTTCACGGATTAGGCCCTTGGATTGGATTAGCTAACACTAGTATTAGCTAATCCTTTGTTTGGTAACATTTTATTCCTGGGAGTAGTCTATTCCCATGGGACTACTAATCCCATACACACAGGGTTAGCTAAGCCATAAAAAAATGAGTGGCTTAGCTAATCCTTTCCTGTGGGATTAAAAATATCTGTAAAATTGCCCAAAAAAACCTACGCTTCTCACACCTCTCACGATATCCATATCTCAAAGCAACGTTCTCCATCTCTCAAAGCAACGATCTCCATATCTCAAAGCAACGATCTTCATCTCTCAAAGCAAGGTATTTCTCTCCCCTCTCTTCTCTTCGATCTCTATTTTTTTGGAATTTCATTCTCTGTGTTTCTTGAATTTTTTTTTTCTTCTCTCAATTTTTTTTTTCGTTCTTCATTCTCTCNATCACTATAATTTGTGGGTGCGTGTGGTTTTCTTTGTCTTTTTGTAATTATAAATGATTGTGGTTTGGAGTTTTTGAATTGCTTCTGTTTGGTTGAGAAAATCTGGTTCAGATTTCACCAGATGCTATGAAAGATTGGTTCAAATTTCACAGATTTTACCCGTTATTTGTTTTGTTGTGGTCTTCCTGTTCATTGTTTGGGACACATTAATTGAATTAGAAGAGGTACTACGCATGTGGAAGTGAAGTTTGGCTTAGTTTGCTTGGTTTAAGGGAAGCGATCAGGTCTGCAACTCTTAGCAAGTCTTGCAATGAACAAGTTAAACGTGTGTATAACCAGGGGCGGACCCAGGGGGTCGAGTGGGGGCATATGCCCTCAGTCGACCCCTAAAAATTCTCAAAACCCACGCCGTGATTATGCCCTCTCTCAAGCATAAGTATGCCCTTTAGCCATGATTATGCCTCTCTGCAAGTTAAAAATCTTTAGAAAGTTCAAAGTTTAAGAGAAATAAAAGGGAAGCGATCAGAGAAGATGAGAAATGCAGAAAAAAAATAAGAGGTTGAAGAAGATGAATAGTGGTTTTCACTAAACCTGTGCTCTTCACGTGAGGGTTGGACTGTTGACTTGGGGTGAGTTGGGTGTACAATGTATAGAGTCACGTCAGACAGCTATACCTAGCTATGTGCAGAACTTGGATACTTCTTTCATGTTCTATAAAAGTAAAGCCTTCAATAAAATATAATTATAATAATATATTTAACAACACAACTTTACACAAGCAACAGACAAGTTGGTGTGATTTGGAAGATTTTGAGATTTCACAGATTTTACTGCGTAAGCCTATCAATAATATCCTTTATTTTTTTTCATTATTTTTTAGTTTTTTAATTACTGAAAGCCAACACAATTTAAATATGTTTACTAGAAAAAAGTATACAGCTTTCCTTTCTCAAGTTGAACCTTCTGCATCAACATAATGAATCTGTTGCCTGCCTTGGAAACACGTTCTTCAACTTCTGCTTGTCTGTATACTGTATACCGTGATGAGATCGTCTATAGTGATGAGATCATGCTTGCTTGTAATCATGTGGTTTTTTCATTTTGATAAATAATCCTAATATGTTCTTAAAAGAATATGAGGCACTAAGTTGACCCTTATTTTTGAACGTGATGATCTTATCTATAAATTTGACGTGTGTTGTTTGTTTACAGTTATGGCACGATTAAATTTAGCTACAAGGAACATGATAAAGAAGAGAAAGAATTTGGTGTTGATGTTTTGGATAGATATGTTCTCAGCTGTTGTTGCTTTCTTTGATTTGTTATGTGTTTTGGTAGAAGACCATATTCGACAGAAATCATTGAGAGCTACATACTTTATTGATTTTTATTCAAGGCAAGGAGATCTTTACCGTTTAATATATGAGGATGATGAAACTTGCCATAACCATTTTAGAATGGATAGAAATGCATTCAGCAATTTATGTAATATGTTGAATGCAAGAGGTGGATTAAAAGCCACAAAACACATGCTAGTAGATGAGCAAGTTGCAATGTTTTTATACATCTTAGCTCATCACGTAAAGAATAGAATTATAAAACGTCAATTTAGGCGCTCAGGAGAGACAATTAGTAGGCATTTCAAAAATGTATTACATGCGGTTATACGG
>VIBQ01000065.1:0-25831 GCA_006937295.1 Carpinus fangiana | reverse complement strand
CGTTCATCACTGTAAAACCCTCTAAACGTCATTTTATCATTTATTTTAATTTAATGCTTTTGTTTATTTTGCTTTAGTCTCTTATTCTTCACCATGTTTTTATCTACATGTTTTTATGCTTAGTTTAATACTCCGTTCGTCATTTAATTTTATGTTTATTCGTTTCAATACATTTTAGTGACAAAAGTGTGTTGATTGTTGTTTGCAATTCGTTTAACGTCGACTTTCGCTGCAACCGGAGATACATCGGATGATTCGTCTTCGGACCAATATCCGTTGTGACCTCTAAACAGTGTTTGCGTTGGTTAGTTCGACAAGAATTTGTAGCAACAATAGGATATGCATATGTGCTTTATCGACAGACGGATGTATGGACTAGTTAATAGCAAATAGAATACGCCTAGTAGCGTAATTTTTGTTGAAGTATGAACTAGGCATGTTTATATGTTGATTAAGTTGTGGTGAGGTAGATTAGGGACTTTAGCGTTTTTTTATTTCTTTGTTTTATTGCATTTTGATTAGGTTTTATTTTTATGCACGCCACATGCTTGATATTGGGACTAGGTTAAGATAGGATTAGTTTAGGCACTTTAAAATTGGTTTTTAACGAAACACGATTCTCTATGGGTTCGACCTCGCACTTGCACATCCACTTTATTACAAACGACTCGTGCAATTGGAGAGTACAATTAAATTTGTACATCACTCGAGCCTAGGCCAAAAATAAACGAGCCGAGCCTGGACAGCCCAGGCTCACCCAAGCTCGGCTTGTTTACACCCTAACTATCAGTCTATAAGAAAGAAGACCCCAGCCAGCCTTGTTTGTTAAAGTACATCATATTTTCCTATGTTATTTTCTTCATTTTTTTCAAAAAAATCAACATCAAAATATTCTCATTTTTATATCACATCATTTACTTTTTATTATTATTCAAATAGAAAAATCACTACATAAATTTTTTTTCACTCTTTAATACCACATTTTCATTTTCCTATATCAATTATTATTTTCTTTTTTAATTTTTTTAACTATAAATAGTTAAGGGTGTCAACTCGGTCCGGTTTTTTGGTTATTGGCCAAACCCAGGGACCGAAACTGGGGAACCCCGGTTCTTGGTTTTGGGCAACTGGAATCGAGAACCGGATCCCAGTTAACTGAGGTCCCGTTATCTGCCTGTTTCGGTTTGCACTCAGTCCGGTAACCAATTTTTTTAGAAAATCATTTTTTGGACTTATTTTAGGTATTGGGCCTAAAATACGCCAAGCTCTCAATTTCTTTAAAACCTAAATAGCAAAAAAACCCAGAATCTAAGCTCAGTAATCGGAATCTCTCTGTGTTTCCCACATTTTCTCAGCAACCAAACAGAGCCAAACACCAAGTCCACAAATAAAACAGTAAAAACCCAGCAAAACAAGCCAAAAAATTTCAAATTTTTACGAAGGAACATTTTAGAACCTTAGCTCTGAACAACAATTCCACACCGTATCACAATGAAAATACCAAAATAACAACAATTTAACAAAATATAGCGAAATTATATCAAAGAAACCCAGAAAGAGACCATACTTGGCTGCTAGTGCTCATTGCTCGTCTGGAGCGAGAGAGAGATAGTCCGACAGAGGGGAGTAAAATAGGGAGACAGCTTGACGGAGCACGGAGGTCATTGAGCGAGAGAGGGAGACAAAGCGAGAAAGTGAGTATCAAAGAGAGAGAGAGGTTGGGTGTTGGAAGAGAAAAATGAGAAAATAGGGCAGAGGTGGAATGGGCGATGATGTGACTGCAATGACTACGTGTGCGTGAGAAATTAAGATGAAAAAAAGAGGGCAGAGGGTTCCTACTTCCACAACCTAAAAAAAATTTGAAATATAAAAATATATATAAAGTTATCTCGGTTCCTAGTAACCCGGTAAAAACCAGGAACCAAAAATCAGGTGTGTTTTCCAACCAGGATTGGGTCCCCGATTTCCTGATATTTTTTGACACCCCTATAAACAGTGCCGTGCAATTTTGTTGTTGCTTGCCAAACACCCTCCCATTGTTGCTCCACAGTGCTTGAATGAATTAAAATAATCAAAGATAATGGAAAGCTAGGACAAAATTTCTCCACCACACACTGAAAGTTGTCTCGGTTGCGTCTTATGGCTTACATTAGGGGTGTCAACCCGGTTCGGTTTTTAAGTTTTTTGGCAATACCGTGGACCGGAACCGGGGTACCTGGTTCTTGGTTTTGGGAAACCAAAAAGGATGATGCAGATCAGATCCAGTTTTGGAACCTCTTTGTTACGGCGCTCGATCCTGCGATCAAGCGCACGATCGAGCACCCACCTGTGCTCGATCACATCCATGACAGCGATCGATCGTAGAACTCGAGCCCCAGACTCAATAGTTTCTCTGGAAGAGACCAATGATGGGGGATCAATCGCACTCATCGAGTGCCCAAGCGGCTCGATCGCACCCATGATTGCGCTCGAGCGCACATGGGGCCTCTATGTTATTTTCTGCGTTTTACTATCATTATTAAGTGTTTATTAGGCTTAAGGAGTCTATATTTCGTATTTTATCTTTATTAAGTGTTTATTAGTTTTATGAAGTCTTTAATTCCTATTTTATCAGGTTTAGGGTTTTGGGGCTGTAAATACATGCTTATAGCCTCCTGAAAAGACAGTTTATATTTATTATTGATTTTATGAATGAATATTACTCATAGTTGAGTTTTTTCCCCTTTTTCCTTAAAAATGCTAGAGAGTATCTAGATTTTTAAAAATATTTCTCAGATCATTGATAGGCTCAAGATCTGGAATTACATATCCGCTGTGTTATTTGTTATTCTTTGCTGTAGCCCACTAAGTCGCGCTGCATCAGTTGGTATCAGAGCTTATGTTACTTTCCATGAATGGGGAGGAGCAACCGCTTTGCAGACATGAACGACGTGTACGTGCACACGAAGACAGCACATAAGGAGCAACAGGCAATTTATTTATGGCACATGAGTGGTGGGTCAGACAGTTGTCGTCACCAACCAAGACCGCGCTTTACGGAGGAGGAAGGCAAATTTATCGCTGAACGTTGGCAATACAAGGAGGATCAATTTCGGGCTATGAGGGATCAGATTGAAGACCTCACTACCCAATTATCCAACTTACGTGGTCACAAAGGGAGTAGATCTAGGAACCTGTATACAAAGCGCCGAACTCAGGGACGTCAGCACCTTACACAAGCTCCTACCAATCAGCAGGTAAGTAGATTTGAACTCAAGATTCCAAAATTTTGAGGGGATCAATAACCCAAAGAATTTTTGGATTGGATGTTGGCTGTTTAAGAGGTTTTTGAGTTCAACGAGGTGCCTAGTGAACGACAAGTCTCTTTGGTGGTACATACATTCCAGGGAAGAGTTGCTGAGTGGTGGCAACAACTGAAGAAAAATCGCAAGTGGCAAGGCAAATTGAAGATCAATAGTTGGGAGCACCTATTGAAAAAGATGCGAGTCACTTTCTTGCCCCATAATTATATCATGGAGCGACATTCACAAAATTGGAGACAATGACCTATAGCTATGACAAAGAAAATTGAAAAATCGTACAACAAAGAAGTGTTTAGGGAAACATGGAGTGAGGCGAAGAGTCCAAGACAGGTCAATTGGACCCCTACTTGCCAACCACAAATCCATAAACCGAATCCATATTCAGTGGAAGAGGAGGAAGAAGAATCTGGGGATGGGGAGTGTCAAGAATCCAACTTCGTTGATGAAGAGTTCGAGCATGAAGGTGTTGAAGATGAAGATCCTTCATAAGGGTTTGTAGATTGGGATACTCCACCAGTCTATGATGATGATGTCAATGAAGAAGAGCCAATTGAAGAACCTTTGGCATCCAACTTAGAGGAAGAGTGCGAAGAATATGGGTTGCATCCTATGTTTAACGACCTCTACCCCAATGAAGATGACCAATTGGAAGATGAAGAGCCCACGGATGGCATTGCCGATGAAGATGACCAATTGGAAGATGAAGAGCCCACGGATGACATCGCCGATTATGAAGAAGGCGACATCGTCGATGATGAAGATGTTGATGAAGACCTTCCAGGTGAAGTGCCTAATTTTAATGGTGAAGATGTTGATTACGTCGATTTCCTTGGTATTGAAAATATTTTAAATTCTCCTCATGATGATTATGGTGAATTTTATGCGGATGAGGAAAATTATATGTTCACAAGGGAATCAATGGTTGACCTATTCTTGAGTGTTTTCATGGCACGTGGAAGAGAGAAGAAGCGACATAAGAATGGAAAATCTGAAGTATTGCCAAGTATTGTATGGGATGTTCACGACAGACATCAAGGCATTCCGATGATGAGAATCGTCACACTTATTTTGGGATGTTGCCTTGTTTTGATCTTGAGGAAGGGCGATTGGAATGAGTTGACCGGACATCCAAAGGACTGTGGAAAAGACCGGCCGAATTCGAGGACGAATTCTCTCTAACCTGGGGAGGATGATGCAGATCAGATCCAGTTTTGGAACCTCTCTATTACTGCGCTCGATCCTACGATCAAGCGCACGATCGAGCGCCCACCTGTGCTCGATCGCATCTATGACAGCGATCGATGATAGAACTCGAGCCCCAGACTCAATAGTTTCTGTGGAAGCGACCAATGATGAGGGATCGATCGCTGATCGATGTCAAATATTGTATATTGGACCCCCTTTAACTTATGTTTGTTAGGCTCTTAATTTTGTTAATATCTAATATTTTATGTTGTTTTAGTATTTTAGTGTGTTGTAGGTTCTTGGTGCAAATTGTGGCTTAAAGGGGAGAAATTAAGAAAAGTTGGAATCTTGGCCCCTGCCAGTGCGATCGAGCGCACTTGGTGCGATCGAACGCAATTGCGCTCAAGCACAAGACCCATGATCGAACGCACACCTCGTCAGCCCACGTTTCCTACGTTGCCCTAGTCGGCCCTATCGTTCATCACTTCAACCTTGCGTCGTGGGCAGTTATGTGCAATCGATCGCACATAGTGCGTTCAAACGCATTGCGGTCGAACGCAACGCCAATGATCGAACACACACTGCACGGCGATGCACTTGCGGTCAAATGTACATCAGACGATCGAACGCACGCAGGGATGAGATCGATCGCACCTCCTACGATCAAACGCACCCCTGACCTGGCAGCACGATTTATTTTGTCTATAAATAGGACCCTCTGTATTTTCTTGTTTCCTACGTTTGGGAGGCACCTCTAGGGCCTAAAACCCTCTGTTTTCCACTGTAAATCCCTCATAAATTGTCAATTTTAATTATAGCTTTTATTTCTTGATTGATTATGTTTCCCTTTAGCATGGGAGGCTAATCTTCAACTAAGGTTGAAGATGAAGCCTTACCATGGATTTATTTAAACGCTTTCATAATTAGTTTTTACGTTAATCCGTTTATTATTTGTCATGTGTGTTCGTTTCGGTTTAATTTCGTGACAAAGTTGCATCGATTGTGCCGTAGTTGTTTAGTCTTTGCGTTTAGTCCGATGGATACATTTCATCGTTCAGGTTACGTTCATTTATCCATTGTAGTTAGTGTTAAATCACTTTCACTTTGGATCCTTTGGACCTAAACCGATCATGTTTTGTCTTTTGTCAAATGGGCGGACGTTTTGATTATTTCAATAGGCACGATAGGACATGCATAGGGCATAAGGATGCATGAATTAGCGTGACACTAGAACATGCATCGCTTTTAATCGATAGATGGATGTAGAAATTAACTGTGTTTTTAATTATGGTGAGGTGGATTCTAGACCTTAGGCTTTTTATTTATTTGTTTTGATTGCATTTAATCTAGTTTAATTTTACGCACATTACCTGTTTGATATTGGGACTAGGTTAAGGTATTATTAGTTTAGGTATAGAATTAATTATTGCAAACACGATTCTCTGTGGGTTCGACACTCGCACTTGTACAACCACTTTATTACAAACGATTCGTGTAATTGGTTTTTGGTACGACCAATCGCACTCGTCGAGCGCCCAAGCTCGCTCGATCGCACCCGTGACTGCGCTCGAGTGCACACGGGGCCTCTATGTTATTTTTTGCGTTTTACTATCATTATTAAGTGTTTATTAGGCTTAAGGAGTCTATATTTCGTATTTTATCTCTATTAAGTGTTTATTGTTTATGAAGTCTTTAATTCCTATTTTATCAGGTTTAGGGTTTTGGGGCTATAAATACATGCTTATAGCCTCCTGAAAAGACAGTTTATGTTTATTATTGATTTTATGAATGAAAATTACTCATAGTTGAGTTTTTTCCCCCTTTTTCCTTAAAAATGCTAGAAAGTATCTAGATTTTCAAGAATATTTCTCAGATCATTGATAGACTCAAGATCTGAAATTACATATCCGCTGCGTTATTTGTTGTTCTTCGCTGTAGCCCACTAAGTCGCGCTGCATCAAAGGGGAACCGAGACCCCAGTTAACTAAGGTTCGGTTACCAGCCGGTCCGATAACCAGTTTTTATATATATTAATTTAATTACCTAAAGTATATATATATACACACACACATATAAAATTATATGTATAATATTATATATATTAATTTAATATATATTAAAATATTAAAAAAAATATTATTATATATATGCACCCGGTACCGGAACCGGGGTACTTGGCTTTTGGTTTTCCCAACCGGAACCGGAACCAAGTCCCCGGTTTCTTGGTTGCAGTTCCTCGGTAATTTTTTACGCCCCTAGCTTACATGTTTTTGTTTTTGTTTTTTTTTCTTTTTTTTTTTACATGTCCACACAAGGAAAGGGGGAGAGGGGATTCGAACTAATGACCTCCACTTCTTGAGGCGTGGTTCACAACCGATTGAGCTATACCCCTTGGGACCTTCCATGTGTTGGGAAATTGATAATAAATTAGCAACCAATCCCACCACCCCTTTATGCAAAAGACAAGTTTGGAAAGAAAACACACGAAAGCACACACCAATCACACATATATACAAAGAGTTTACGTGGTTCGGCAATATGCCTACGTCCACGCGGCGTGATCCAGTCTCATTTTTTACTATTGAGAAATATTAAGTACAATGGTATAAGCCTAAACTGCTCAAGTTTAATATCCCAAACCCAAGCCCTTAATCCCTTGTACACCCCACTCAACTGTGCCTCTCAAATTTCCAGTAAAGAAAAACTCTCTACATTTTGTAAATGCCACAAAGTGCTATCACCAAAAGTATTTTGTGAATAGTACATGGACGTACGCTCAAAAGTATTAGACGTACGCTACTTTTTGGATTGACCGCTAAGTAATACTTGGACGTACGAGACATCCTTTGGACCGCTGTGTAATAGTACTGGACGTATGCCACTTTGGCCGAACATCCACTGCTTTTTGGCCGTATAAATACCCCCTCACTCATTTCACACCAAATCTGCCCCTCAACCACCCTCTTTGCCCCTAGGCTGCTTATTGGCTGTTTATGAGTGTTTTGTGAGGTTTTGTGAGTTCAGAGCTAGTGGAGTGGAGATTCTTACAATTTCGCTTCAATGAGGTAATGCTCGGTTGCCTATCTCTTTAGTTACATCGTTATGTTGCTCGATTTGTAGCTAGTTGTGGTTATTAGCTTAGTTATACTTTAATCCTGCTTAGGCTAGTGTTTTGATAGCTTAGTGTTGTTACTTTGCATAGAGGTTTCGATCTGAGTTGGAAGGTCATAGGAAGCCTTTGTTGGCCTTACAAGTCGGAGAATAGGAGGACAATGGAGAGAAAATGAGGTTCTCCCTCAAAGACGTCGGAGCAGACGTACAGTCTCGTGATCGGACGTACGACCAGAGTGTGACTGGGAAACCCTATTTATAGAGTTGTGCTTTAGTAGAAATAGAATTGATGATCGGTCTTTTCTCAGTATTTGAGGTTATGGAGCCTCAAGGGAATTATATGGAGGAGCTTTACAACCCGGGTTAGTACAAACTCACATGAATGCTTTGTTGTTACTTTTCCTGCATTGCATATCTATTTTATATATATCAAACATGCATATTTTACAATTCCTATGAAATACATTTTGGAACTACTGGGAAGTCTCTTTTGTAAAAACGTGTGTCCATTAATAAGATACTAATGAGACTAGTAAAACTGTCTATGTAAAAGACTGATAAAACTAATTGCATCGTATGACATGGTACACCGGTACGTGCAGTATAATGGCCATGGGCTTACTATACGGGTTAACTTTATGGTCAATGTGTGTGTGTGGGGGACCTTTGGATCCAATGGTTTCGTGACCAAGATGCAACCACTCTCAATGGACGGTCACTATAGGACGTACGTCATTAGCGGTGTGGGCCACCCGAGGTTGGACTTGGTCGTGCCACTAGTGTTACATACGGTATGCTATGCAATGGCTGGGGCACCGGCATTGTACAACAGGTCTCTCGGGACAGCGTCAACTCTACTGAGAAGGGGTAATATCTAGGATAGACCATACTGTTAAACTATGACTGTTACTTTATATCATATGCATATATTATATATATATATATCACCTGCATGATAATCTGTAATCTCATAATGTTGCATGTGTTTTATAAATAATTGAATTCACGAAATAATGACGGGTACGTCATATGCAATTTTACTCACTAAGTTGTTGGATTTATCCTTGTATTATTTCTATTTTTTCTCCATATATACGATTATGCTGTTCTAGATAGTGAATACCGTGAAGCATCTGGTTATGTTGGAGGATTTGATTCAGGAGGTGCTTGAGGACTTACTGCAAGCTTCAGCTACTCATGGTAACTAGTACTTTTGAGTTATGTTGTAGACATTAGGACTTGATGCATGCTTGCATATTAATGTTTAGCATAGATCCCTTGTAATGATGTTATGTATATAGTATGATTTTTGCTGCTTTGATGATCTTTGGCTAGATGCTCTGGTTGTATGATTCAATGATTATAGAACTTAATTACTTTCGCTGCCTAGAATCCTCTATTTTCGAGGAGTAGAGGTTCCTAACTCTTGTTCGGAGTGGAACAAGGTTAGGAGATGAACCGTGGAATTAATTACCAGTTCTTTAATTCTCGGGGCGTTACAATTTGAGCTATTATCAACAACATGCTTATTGCATTTCCTTTGTAAAATATTAGAATATTATGCTTGAATGTAATAGAGTTAATGAAGTAGCACACCTAATATTAATTTATAACCTGTGCTATGTGCAGGATTCTTCATTACAATTTAATTATAAAATTTAAAAATATTATAACTGTACTTTTTATAGGTATTATGAAATTTACTTTTCATAATTGGAAGAGGAAAACTTGAATTTTTCTTAATTAAAACTTTAATATAAAATTAGAAAAAAAACTCTAATATTGTTAGTGTAATACTTATTAAATTTCAACATAAATAAAACTCAAAATTATAAACATTCGAAAAAGTACTTTGATTGTAGAAAAAAGTATGCACTAGATTCTTTGTTATAGTTTAATTTCAACATTTAAACACATCTCTATCGAACTTTTCATTATATGTTGTATTAAAAAAAAAAAACCTATCATTCTATCATGCCCTTTTAAATAAATAGACATACTAAAGGTTATATACCAATATATTACTCAACATAAAGACACACAAGCATACTCAAAACATTGCATAAATGTATAAATCGCATAAAATTTTACTATCTGATGTGGTATGTTTCGTGACCAAAAATATCAATGATAAAATTACCACTCGCAATAGAACGAATCTCGTAGGATAGGGCTATATTGAGGGTGTCGAACCTCAAGGACTGTAGGGTTTCGTTACTAAATTTGAAAGACTAAATTTAACCTAATTGAGAAAACGAGATTTGATTGTTGTAATTTGAAATGCACAAAATTAAACGCAGTATTAAAGGAAATAATATCAGAGAGAGAGAAAGCAAGGTACCGACTTCACCACAATCCGCACAACAATGGTAACCGTAATTCGATTCTAGAAACTCATAATCATGTATGTTATAAAATACAAGAAATTACATATTAAGGGGTAATAATAATTCATCTGCGGTTAGCACGGATCGTCTGCCTAACCACTAAGATGCGGCACGACCCGTCTTCCCTAGGAATAAACTATAAAATCCCTTAATAAGTTTTATATGATTAACAGAATAGTATAACCCATCTTCGGTTGGCACGGATCGTCTACTCTAAACTAGGGCGTAGTACGACCCGTCTTTCCTAAGCATGGTCTATCTAATCCTATTAATCATATACATATTAAACCCATTGCATAACCATAAATTTTATGATCACAGAAAATAAAATTGATTGAGTTCAATACAGGCAAAATAAATTCTAAGACAAGATAAAAATTTCGCAAGTACTGATTTTAGAATTAAAGAACAATTGCATTAAAATTAAGAACAGAATTCCAAGGTTGCAATCCTCACAGTTATGCAATCAACATAAATAATATGAATTAACTGAAGTCAAATACAATCACCATTGTGCTTGGAAAGGGTTACATCGGTACCCCACAATGGGGGTTTAGCCGCTCATGCTGACGAATAAACTTCAAGAAACTTGTGTAATTTTCGCACTAAGGAAAAACTGGACCCTTTTACATTGTATAATGGCCTATTTATAGACCCTAGGAAACCCTAGAAACCCTAAAACCCTAATCACGGCCGTAGGTTAGTTTTCCACTTCAATTAGGAGACTTGGAGTCACAATTAAGTTGTCCAATGCGCCTGCCGGGTTAAGTGCAGCCTGAGTGCGCACGTTCGCAGGCTATGGGCGATCGTGCACCCAGAACACGTTCACAGGATGTGGGCGCTCGTGCGCCCAGCGCATGTTCACAGGATGTGGGCGCTCGTGCGCCCAGCGCATGTTCACAGGATGTGGGCGCTCGTGCGCCCAGCGCACGTTCGCAAGGTGTGGGCGATCGTTCACCAGCACAGTAAGGTTGCTTCTCTACCTTTTTAGTCCAATTTCCAACGGAGCTCATGTAATTGACCTGAAACACAAAACAAAACAAAATCAAGCAAAAAGCAACGCTAAGGGATTAATATATGCAAGTTAAAGGGCTTGAATGTGCAACATTCAATGCTTATCACACCCCCAAACTTACATATTGCTAGTCCCTTAGCAATACAAAACAGAACTAAAATGAAAAATATCAAAGATAAATCCAGCTTTCGTGGGATGTACGGTTGCATTTAGCATATGCAACAAGCCTTTTAAACCCCTAAGAATTTCCTAGAGGACGAGTGAAGGTTTTTCAAGAATGATACCCACAAACATTATGCAGAGTTCATGTTATCTAAAAATTAAAGCATCACTCAAACCATGATTCTCATTCATTAGCAAGCTTAAGAAGTTAAACTCCATCTTCAGAATGAATTGGAAATTAAAGTCTAATTACGTATAACAAGCAAAATAAGGCATCACAAGTTCGAAACAGTGTAAAGTGAACTAGCACAAGACTATGAAGCTTCCAAAAAAATTCAATGTGCAATGTCTCTATATCTCAAGATTCACTAGAAGTCCTATCAGAATGAACAACAATGGCATATATATATATTTTTTTATTAGGCTCTACTGTGTTTAGTTCCCTTAAGCTTTCTAATTGACCCATGTAGCGAGTGTTGAGTCAATGACTCCCAAACCAGATGGTTTTAGGGAATCAGGTGTAGAGACACCCCTGAGGACTTACTAACTCGAGTCAAAAAGGCTACAAAACTAAACTAGCCGTAATGTTAACCACATCAAAACTCCTCACCTTTTGACATGAATGCTCAATGCTTTGATGCAAGAGGCCCAGTTACTCAGTGAACAATTTATCAATGATTATCATCATTTTTTATGAATTTAACCACATCGAAGCTTCTCATCTTTTGACGTGAACACTCACTGCTTTGAGGCAAGAGGCCCAGTTACTCAATGAAGAGTTTATCAATGGTCAAATTTTTAATTTTATTTTTATTATTTTTTTTTTTTCATTTATGCCAAAGTCTCCAACCAATAAGTCACCCAGTGTCACCCAAAACATAGAAACATACACATTAAACCTACATGTCATACCCCACCAGTCATGTGCTAATGTGCTTGTGTCAGCGCAGATCAAACATGTGACTTCTCAATTGCCTAAAGCAAGTAACAAACTGAAAAATTTAACATCAGATCATGTGTTCAAAATTTTAAGCTCACTGATGAAATCAATCACAAATTTTAGGTTAGCCAAAATTTAAAGACAACATGAATATGCAATTTTTTTTTTTTTTTTTTTTATGAGACAAGGTGTGTGAAATTGTGTTCCTATACCCCCAAACTTAAAGTAGACATTGTCCCCAATGTGTAATTACATAGAAAGATCTGACCTGGATTGGGAGTTAGAAACTGTCTGGACTGGCATGGCTCATAGCACACCCCCAAACTTGAACTGAAATACCCTTTTTGTCTCTGAAAGAAAACACAAAAGTAATACGGACAAATAAAAGTAAAAATAAAGGTAAAAACTATGACAATAAAAATAAATGGATATACTGTGGGGTGCCTCCCATGAGCGCTAAGTTTAACGTCATCAGCCAGACGGTGGAGCAACTCACTGCTGATCCCCAAGTGGGATGGAAGATGATGCTCTTGCTGCGGATGGTAGTCGGTCCAAAATGGCCTGGAGTAAGTCAGTATGGATAGCAGTCTGTGTTTCAATATTGATAAAGCGCTGTTCCAACTTGTCCAAGCGCTGATGTGCACCACTCAAAAGCTCATACTCTGTACGACTAATGACTACAGTATCGGCTCCCCCACCTTGCTGTCGTGCCGGTGCATCCTCTTCCATATGCTCTGCGTCCTCTCCTCCTTCCTCAGCCAAAATTTCTACTCTGACCTCTCTGGGCATATGGGATTGGCTGTGGTTCCACTGGTTTCTGCCGAAGAGTGGATGGTCTGTGACCGGTCCATCTTCGGGGGTTCCCTTGATTCCTTTCTTCTTTAGAATTTGTGTGAGCAGGAACGGGAATGGAAGCCCCCATGTTTTTGTGGTGGATGCCCTTCGCGCAATCACCCCATCCCAAAATTTTTGAAGTTGGTGCCAAATGATGGAGGGGATGGAATACCAGTGGCCCTTATGAAAGGCGTACAATGCCTGAAGGAATTGGTCACGCCTCTGCGACTTGTGCCCCAATGGGCACACATTCTTATACAGAATATAATCCACAAGCAAGAGTGGTTGTGGCAATTTGGACCGGCTGCTTGCATTTCATTTTTTATCTGCATATTGCCCGGCACACATGTCTTCAATTATCTTAGAGACATAGAAAGGATTCGGCTGGTCATCTAATTGTCCATCTGCCGGTGGGTGCTCATCATTGCAATGCAATGCAGCGGCAATGTCCGAGGTGGTCACGTCCACTTGCTTCCCTTTGACGGTAAAAGATAGGGTGCCCGATTTATTGCAATCCCGGGAGAGGTTGGAATAGAACTGGATGACCAACCCTGTATAAGCCGTGGAGGTGACGGGTTTGAACAATTTCTTCAACCCTCGGCGCTTGAACTCTTGGACCGCCCATTGGGTGGCTTCAAAATTTTTGAAGTCACCATTGATATCAAATTCGGTCTCAAACAGTATCTCCCGCTGCTCAATAGTTGGATGGGAGGATTGGGCACGGGAGCTTGATGCTTGGGAGGTGGATGGAGTGGTCCTAGGCATCGTGGAGTTCGATCAGGACTTTTGTCGAACAGGTGGTGGGCAGCCTTGAAGTCCACTTGTGAAAACCAACCTTCAAACAATTCCAATCCCCTGCAAAAAGAAAGAAACCCAACTACAGAAGGCGACTACACTCTATATGAGCGGAGTGTAGTTGCCAAAAATAAAAAAAAAATTGGCCAATGTGTATAGAGATTGGGGTTGGGAAGGTTGGGGAGTATATGGGCCAATGTGGGGTTTTGTGGTGGTTTGGAGATGATTTGGTGAGTGCAGTGGCTGATGGTGGCTGTGAGGGGTGTTTTGGGGTGTACAGAGCTTTTGAGAAGACTTCTGTGAACGATTGCTCCAGAAGGTGCGATCGTTCGCATACACAGTGTGCCAATTCCTACTGTGAGCAACTCCACTAAGAAAAAGAAAAAAATCAAAAAAGAAAAGAAACTGCATAAACTAAGTGAACTAAAAAAATAAAACCAAAAATGAAAAGCAATGAAATTAAAGAAAAGCGGAAAAATAAAACAAAAATTTACCTCTCAGTGGCATCAGTACCATTGACCTCAACATGGACGTTTGAGATTCAGGACTACTTAAACGCCTCCATGGTAGCTACATGCATGATTAAAATGAATAGACGGGATCCGTCAAATTGACGGATTCCACATCTGTAGTTAGCTCGGGGTTCTGAATGCAGGGCTTTAGTCTTTGACCATTCACCTTGAAAATGTTGCCATCCTTTGGGTCCTTCAACTCAACTGCACCATGTGGAGATACTAAAATGACTATGAAAGGGCCGTCCCATCTGGAGCGGAGCTTACCAGGGAAGAGCCGGAGTTTGGAGTTGAAAAGCCATACTTTCTGGTTCGGCTCAAATGTCTTAGGCCTGATGTGCCGATCATGAAAAGCCTTTGTCTTCTCTTTGTAAATTTTGGAGCTGTCATACGCATCATTCCGCAGCTCTTCCAATTCTATCAACTGAAGCTTTCGGTGGGAGCCGACTGCTTGCATATCAAAGCTGAACTGCTTGATTGCCCACAAGGCCTTGTGCTCCAATTCCACAAGGAGGTGACATGCCCTTCCATAAACCAGCCGGTATGGTGACATACCAATCGGCGTTTTGTAAGCTGTGCGGTAGGCCCATAATGCATCATTGAGGCGTAAGGACCAATCCTTGCGGTCTGGCCTAACCGTCTTCTCCAGAATATGCTTAATCTCCCGGTTGGAAACTTCTACTTGGCCACTAGTCTGCGGATGGTTGGGAGTGGCTACCTTATGAGTAACGGAGTACTTGAGAAGCAGGATTTTAAGAAACCGATTGCAATAGTGTTTGCCTCTGTCACTGATGATGGCTCTAAGAGTGCCAAATCTGTTGAAGATGTTGGCTTGGATGAATTTCACTACCACCTTGTGATCATTGGTCTTGGTGGCCACGGCTTCAACCCATTTGGAGACATAGTCTACCCCTACCAAAATATATTCACACCCAAAAGATGGTGGAAAGGGGCCCATGAAATCAATACCCCAAACGTCAAAAATTTCGACTATGAGGATGGGGTTTAATGGCATCATATCTCTTCGGGACATAGCTCCTAGCCGCTGACATCTCTCACAACCCCGACAAAAGTCATAGGCATCCTTGAATAAAGTTGGCCAAGTGAAACCATATTGTAGAACCTTGGCTGCGGTTTTCTTGGCACTGAAGTGACCCCCACAGGCTAGAGAATGGCAAAATGTGAGGATATTGTGGAACTCACTCTCTGGGACGCAGCGTCGGATTATCTGATCAGCGCAGTACTTGAACAACTCCGGATCTTCCTAAAAGTAGAATCGGACTTGCTTAAAGAAGCGATCCTTGTCTTTCTTAGACCAATGAGGAGGAATCTGACCTGTGGCTAAATAATTGATGATGTCAGCATACCACGGTGGTTCTCTTGAAGCGATTTCAAACAGTTGCTCATCCCGAAAGGAATCATGAACTGGAAGTGGCTGAGCTGTCTCAAACTGAATCCATGACAGATGGTCGGCAACAACATTTTCAGTGCCCTTCTTGTCCTGAATTTCGATGTCAAATTCTTGTAACAGCAGTATCCATCGAATCAGCCGAGGCTTTGTCTCCTTCTTCGCCAACAAGTGTCGTAAGGCAGCATGATCAGAATAAATAATTACCTTGGATCCCAAGAGGTATGATCTGAATTTGTCCAAGGTAAATACCACCGCTGGCAACTCTTTTTCCGTTGTGGTGTAATTGATTTGAGCATCCATCAGGGTCTTGCTAGCATAGTAAATGGCGTGAGGTAACTTCTCTACACGCTGTCCCAAGACTGCACGCACAGCAAAGTCGGATGCATCACACATGATCTCAAATGGCAAGGACCAGTCAGGAGGCTTCATGATGGGAGCGGAGGATAGTAGAGACCGGAGCTTCTGAAATGCCTCATGACAAGCTTCATCAAAGTTGAATGGGATGTCCTTGGCAAGCAGACTGCACATGGGCCTTGAGATTTTGCTAAAGTCTTTGATGAAGGACGGTAAAACCCAGCATGCCCTAAGAATGAACGGATTTGCTTTACTGAAGTAGGCGGTGGTAGATTTTCAATCAGCTCCACCTTTGCTCTATCCACTTTAATGCCTCTCTTAGATACAATATGTCCCAAAACTATACCCTCCTGCACCATAAAGTGACTCTTTTCCCAACTCAAAATTAGGTTAGTCTCTTTGCAACATTTTAACACAAGTGAAAGATTATGGAGACAATTATCAAAGGAAGACCCAAAAACAGAGAAGTCATCCATAAATACCTCCAAAAACTTTTCTACCATGTTAGAGAAGATTGACATCATACATCTTTGGAAGGTGGCAGGTGCATTGCATAGGCCAAAGGGCATGCATCTGTAAGCAAAAGTGCCAAAGGGATAGGTGAACGTTGTCATCTCTTGGTCTTGGGGGTCAACAGCAACCTGGTTATAACCGGAGTAGCCATCAAGGAAGCAGTAGTAACTCTGGCCAGCTAGACGCTTTAGGATCTGATCAATGAAAGGGAGTGGAAAGTGATCCTTCCTAGTGTGTGAGTTGAGCTTCCGATAGTCAATGCAAACACGCCATCCGGTGGTTGTGCGTTGAGGAATCAACTCTCCAGCTGCATTCTCCACTAATGTAAGGCCAGATTTCTTTGATACTACTTGAGTGGGGCTAATCCATTTGCTGTCTTAGATAGGATAGATGATGCCAGTATCAAGCAGCTTGACTACTTCCTTCATCACAACCTCTTTCATGTTAGGATTCAGCCGACGTTGTGCCTCACGGGAGGGTTTGGCTCCTTCTTCTAGATGGATCCGGTGCATACAAATGGATGGATCAATCCCCTTGAGGTCTGCTACAGTCCACCCAATAGCTTCTTTATGTTCCTTCAGAACTTCTAACAGATTATCTTCCTGGTCTTTCTGTAAATCTGCAGCAATTATGACTGGAAGAGTATCGTTAGCACCAAGGCATATTTAAGCTTGTCTGGCAGGGGCTTCAACTCAAGCTTCGGTGGGGACTCAAGAGAGGGAACATGAGGAGTGCTTGATGTCACAGGCAGGGGTTCTTTTGGCAGTCTCCATGGGTGAAAATCTGCACTGGCTGCCGTCTCTAGCAAATCATGGACCTATTCAATGTACTGGTCCATGTTGAAATTTTCAAACCCAAAGTAAGTTAAACAAGCTTCCAATGGATCATCGGCCAAGAGACTAAGGAGTGAGTCTTCTACATACTCTTCAATGCGGTCCACAAAGAAACACTCATTCTGATCCGGGGCATGCTGGAATGCATTGATGATGTTTAGTCCCACCTTCATATTTCCAAAGGAGATCTCCATAACTCCAGTCCGGCAGTTAATACATGCATTGGTTGTGGCTAAGAAAGGACGCCCAAGGATGACCGAAATCAGCCTCTCAGGATGTGGAACAGGCTTAGTGTCAAGAACGATGAAGTCCACTGGGAAGAAAAACTTGTCTACCTTGATGATGACATCCTCTACAATCCCTCTGGGTTTCTTGATAGACCGGTCGGCTAGCTGCAGAATTACTGTAGTAGGCTTCAGCTCCCCTAGGCCAAGCTGCTGATACATTGAGTATGGCAAAAGATTCACCCCAGCTCCTAGATCAAGGAGTGCTTTATCAATTTCTTTCTGGCCGATAATGCATGAAATTATCGGCACTCCAGGGTTTTTGAACTTCGGAGGGGTGTTGTGCTGAATCAGGGAACTTACATGTTCAGTAAGGAGGACCTTCTTAGGAATGTGATTTCTGGATTTCCTCTTCTGAGTATAGAGATCTTTCAGGAATTTGGCGTATGCAGGTACTTGCTGAATGGCATCAAGGAGAGGAATGTTGATCTTCACTTGTTTGAACACCTCCATCATTGCTTGTATTTTCTCTCCCTGTTTTCCAAAGTGAGAAGGTGCCTTGAGCCATTCTGGGAATGGGGCTCGGGGTACATACGGTGTCTCTGAACTGGGGTCAGCTGAGGTAGATGTTTCATTTATCACTTGCTTGCTCTTGTCCTTCTGTAGAGTCTCTGGAACCTGAGTGTGCTCCTCCTTCTCCTTTCCTACTTGATTATCAACCAGTTTCCTACTTCTCAATGTGGTGATAGACTGCACATGCTGATGTGAGGTTTCTTTATCTACCATGTAAAGCCCTTTCGGATTCATCACTGGCTGACTTGGAAGCTTCCCTTCTTCCCTCCTGTTGAGGGTGTTTGCCATCTGCCCCATTTGAGTCTCTAATTTGGCAATAGATTGAGAGTGGGAACTTACTGTGTGAGATATCTCGCCAAATTTGTCGTTCATCTCACCAAACCTGCCAGTCATCTCACCAAACCTGCCATTCATCTCACCCAACATGTTCAGCATTCGATCTTCAAAATTAGATTCTGCCCGCTGCGGTGGGACAGCCTGGTATTGCTTATGTGGAGGTCGGTATGTGGAAGACGAGTTGTAGGGCTGTCTGTTGGACTGAGCTTGATTATGTGGCCCTGGGGCTGAGTTCTCTGCATTCTGAACCTTCCATGAGATATTCGGATGATTTCTCCACCCCGGGTTGTAAGTGTTGGAGTATGGGGGGTCTGGAGAAAGCTGCATTGACCTGTTCATTAGAAACATCAGTATAATTGACAGCAGTAGGACAGTTATTTACCTGATGCATTGTGCTAGAGCAGAAGGAGCATGGTTCAGGTTGGGTGCTTATGTGAGCAGCATTAGGGACCAAACCAGTCATCAATTGGTCCAGCTTCTTGGTGATAGCATCAACTACTTGAGTGGCCATGTCCGCAGGAGGTTCTACTTTGCAAAGACTCTTTGTCTTTGACGCTTTAGGTGTGGGCTCTCTCCGTCTATTGGAAGCCTGCTGATGAGAGTTGTTACTCAAGTTTTCTATTATAGCCCATGCTTCATCTTCACTTTTTAACATGAATGTCCCCCCACAAGATGCATCCATCGTGCTCCTACAAGACTCAGTTAGACCATCATAAAAAACTTTGCACTAGCTGCCATTTGGGGACAGCATGGTGTGTACATGATCTAAGTAAATCTTTAAGCCTCTCCCATGTCTCATGTATTGGTTCTCCCTGGTATTGGGTGATACCAGTGATGGCTCGCCTAGTGTCATTGGTCCTTCCTATGGGGAAATATTGCTTGAGAAAAACTTGTTGCAGTTGATCCCAAGAAGTGATAGAATCAGGCTCTAAGGACTGGAACCAATGTTTGGCTCTTTCTTTAAGGGCAAAGACAAACAAACGCATCTTTAAGGCATCCTCAGTGAATCTCGTCCATTGAATGGTGGAACAGATTGACTGGAATTCGCTGAGGAACTCATAAGGATTCTCATGGGTAAACCCTAGGAAAGTCGGTAGACTTTGTATGGTGCTAGGCTTGATCTCATAGTGGGTTGCCGTAATTTCCGGCAACCTGAGACATGAGGGAGTAGTGTATGTGGGTGGAATGTAGTGATCCTGCAAAGCTACGTGAGGGGCGCCAGCCATGGTGACAGTGGTGTTTTCCTTAGACAAACTAGCTTTCTTTTCGGCTCTAAGTTGTCTAAAAGTGTGTTCAATGTCGGGGTCACAAGAAATTAAAGGCAAAGACAATGATCTACGACCCAACATAAACTAGACTAAAAAAAAATAAAAAATAAAGCAGAAAATAAAAACCAAAACAGAAAATAACAAATCAAAAATTAGTTAATAAAAAGAAAAGCTCACAAACGGCCCTTTGGTGCACTGGAATGGGCTGCAGCAGATTGTCCAGAGGGTGAACGATCGCCCCAGGAGGTGTCATCGTTTGCACGGCAGAAGGGGGAATGAACGCTGCAGGTCTGCGAACGATCGCACACGAGCTATGATCGTTCGCAGTTATAGAAAAGAGCCTGTAGAACTGAACGTGAACTTTGAAAAGAAAAATTAGACCTACAAAAATTGAAAATAACAAGAAACAAACAAAAATTAAAAATTAAGCTAAACGTAATCCTTAAAATTTAATAACTAAACCGTTAACAGTCCCCGGCAACGGCACCAAAAATTGATGTGGTATGTTTCGTGACCAAAAATATCAATGATAAAATTACCACTCGCAATAGAACGAATCTCGTAGGATAGGGCTATATTGAGGGTGTCGAACCTCAAGGACTGTAGGGTTTCGTTACTAAATTTAAAAGACTAAATTTAACCTAATTGAGAAAACGAGATTTGATTGTTGTAATTTGAAATGCACAAAATTAAACGCAGTATTAAAGGTAATAATATCATAGAGAGAGAAAGCAAGGTACCGACTTCACCATAATCCGCACAACAATGGTAACTGTAATTCGATTCTAGAAACTCATAATCATGTATGTTATAAAAGACAAGAAATTACATATTAAGGGGTAATAATAATTCATCTGCGGTTAGCATGGATCGTCCGTCTAACCACTAAGATGCGGCACGACCCGTCTTCTCTAGGAATAAACTATAAAATCCCTTAATAAGTTTTATATGATTAACGGAATAGTATAACCCATCTTCGGTTGGCACGGATCGTCTACTCTAAACTAAGGCGTAGTACGACCCGTCTTTCCTAAGTATGGTCTATCTAATCCTATTAATCATATACATATTAAACCCATTGCATAACCATCAATTTTATGATCACAGAAAATAAAATTGATTGAGTTCAATACAGGCAAAATAAATTCTAAGACAAGATAAGAATTTCGCAAGTACTGATTTTAGAATTAAAGAACAATTGCATTAAAATTAAGAACATAATTCCAAGGTTGCAATCCTCACAGTTATGCAATCAACATAAATAATATGAATTAACTGAAGTCAAATACAATCACCATTGTGCTTGGAAAGGGTTACATCGGTGCCACACAATGGGGGTTTAGCCGCTCATGCTGACAAATAAACTCCAAGAAACTTGTGTAATTTTCGCACTAAGGAAAAACCGGACCCTTTTACATTGTATAATGGCCTATTTATAGACCCTAGGAAACCCTAGAAATCCTAAAACCCTAATCACAGCCGTAGGTTAGTTTCCCACTTCAATTAGGAGACTTGGAGTCGCAATTAAGTTGTCCAATGCGCCTGCCAGGTTAAGTGCAGCCCGATTGCGCACGTTCGCAGGTTATGGGCGATCGTGCGCCCAGCGCACGTTCACAGGATGTGGGCGCTCGTGCGCCCTGCGCACATTTGCAAGGTGTGGGCGATCGTTCGCCAGCACAGTAAGGTTGCTTCTCTACCTTTTTAGTCCAATTTCCAACGGAGCTCATGTAATTGACCTGAAACACAAAACAAAACAAAATCAAGCAAAAAGCAACGCTAAGGGATTAATATATGCAAGTTAAAGGGCTTGAATGTGCAACATTCAACGCTTATCACTATCATAAGGCCTTTAACTTTAATTAGTTTAATCCATATAAATTAAAACATATTAAAATCTATGTTCCCATATGTATAGTTTAAAATGAAAAATATAAAAGGAAAAAAAAAAAGCTAAAAAAAACCAAAAAAAAAACATGGACTGTGATTATCAAAGCATTAATAGAAAGTTAGTAAGAATCATTAATATTATTAGTGTTATACCTATTATATTTCATACAAATTATAAAACCCATATAATTATGGATCCAGATCCTCTCCGGTCCATAATGGACTGGAAGGTATCTAGTTCATGGTTGATATTTATTTAAAGAAATTCTAATGTTACAAATGTGCCACGTGTCCTTTTAATAAAAAAATAATTAATATTTAAAAACTAAATAAAAACTAAAATAATAAAAAAAAAAATGGGTAGAAATATTGAAGCTCTCTCTCTAGGAAAAAATGCCACGTGGCCAACGGAATCCAAACCGCTCTCTCTTTGAAAAACGAAGAAAGACAATTTGGTCTTGTTTGACAAACAACACCCTATTACATCACATTTCCCCACATTTCACTACAGTACTACACTATTCACTTCATTTTTCTTTTTTCTTTTTTTTTAAAAAAAACATATCAAATCATTCACTTTTTATATCACATCATTTACTATTCAAATAAAAAAATTACTACAAAACAAATTATTCCACTTTCTTATACCATTTTTTCATTTTTCCATATCAATTATTTATTTTTATTTTTTTAATATGTGAACAATGTAATGTAAAAATAATGTGGTGGAGTGTGATGGGGTTTACCAAACACCCTTAAAGAAACAAAGGAAAGAAAAAGACTTCGACAATCCAATAAAGTCCATTACCAGTGTTAGTGTATATGTGTGGCTCTTGTCCCACATTGCTAAGATTGGGGAATCTTCTCCCCTCTAGCCGCCTATATAAGGAGCCCTCATGTAATCTCTCAACACATCTTAACACAATACAATGTAGTCTATTGACTCTTATTGTGCTTATGCTCTCTTCCACTTTTCTCTTCTCCCCACCATCCTAACATGGTATCAGAGCTATTTTCAAATGGTTGTCAATAAACGTCAAAGACATTTGCTGGTGCTCCTTCTGGCGACATTCTAGTCGTTGGCACACCAAGCGGTATTCCCGCTCCTCCTTCGGCACTCCTTCCCGCAGCCGCCTAGCTCCGTTCGACCTCGTCGCCAAGCGGTATTCTTGCTCCTCTTTCGACGCGTTGCCAGTTCCTCCGTCAACTTTTGCCCGAGCCTATCGCGCCGCCACCGAAACCCCTCTCAGCCAAAAGAACCATCAAAAGTGGTGTCTCGGCCCCGAATCGGTGGATTTGTGCAATCTTAGCCAATTTTGGCATTGCACGCGCCTCCATGCTCCTCATGTAGTTTCTGTTGCTCTTCCACGTGCCACCATGCTCCTCCCCTAGCGACATATCAGACGCTGTCAAGTCCAAATCTGGAAAGATCTTAGCCAATTCCGATGTTGCACGCGCCTCCACGCTCCTCCCGTAGTTGCTACCACTCCTCCACTCAACACCACGCTCCTCCCCTAGCGACAGATCAGATGCTGCCAAGTCCAGATCTGGAAAGATCTGGAGCGTCCAAGCTTCCACACGCCCTCACGTGCCTCCAGAAGGTTATGTCCATCACTTCACGCGCCACACATGGTGGTTCACGTGCTTCCACACGTAGGAGGATCATATCATGCGTCGACAGCTCCTCCCACGCGCATCCAAGTGCCTACCACCTACTAGGGCTTGAGATGCACGCGCCCCCACACAACCGCCAGCCTTTGGCTCGTGCACCACACATGCCAGGCGATCTACTCCTCATCTGTAAACACGTGTCATCCGGAGAGCCCGCCACGTCAACCCTAGCTCTTTGCTCCAACGGGTCTCAAATCCGGGTTAGCCCACTGGGTTACCCAAACCCAAATCGGATTCATCAAATCGGATCTCTATTGACCCGATTCAAATACTGGTTTTCCAAACCGGGTCATCAGGTTCGAATCCTCAGCCCGGTCCAATACCAGTTTTCTTCATCGGGTCAAGCTCTCTAGACCGGTTCATATTATAGTCGGGTTAGACCATTTAATGGTCCATGGGTTTTAGGCCTAAAATATTGGCCCATTTAACTGGCCCAATACAAGTCTTAAGCCCAATCTTTTGGGTCCAGCAGCCACCTCCAGCCACCAACTGCCGCTGCTAGCTGCCGTCCACCGCCTCTGGCTGCCCAACTTCGGCCACCTCCAATGACTTTTCCCAAACTTAAAGTTTGAGGAGAGATGTTTGGAGTATTTGTGAAGAGAACCGGATCCAAGATCTTTCGGCCCTACGGGTTAGAACTAGGTTTCTGCCACCTGCTGCTCCGCTACTGTCAACCGCCTCCGACGACTTTTCTAGCGAACCTAAAAAAAAAAAAAAATCATGTGTTTTTTTTTAATGTGTTTTTTATCCCTGCTTTTGTTTCCCAACCTCAATGTTTAGACACATTGAGTTTGAGGGGGGATGTTAGTGTATATGTATGACTCTTGTCCCACATTGCTAAGATTGGGGAGTCTTCTCCCCTCTAGCCTCCTATATAAGGAGCCCTCATGTAATCTCTCAACACAATACAATGTAGTCTATTGACTCTTATTGTGCTTCCGCTCTCTTCCGCTTTTCTCTTCTCCCCACCATCCTAACAACCAGGAAAAAAGAAGAAGAAACAAACAACTCTTGCAGCTTTCATGGTTTTCCGGGAAGAAAATAATGAATAAATCAGGAAACGATGCAAATTAAGATGCACATGCACAAGTGATTGGAATCTCAAAAATGCATGCTTCGAGGAAGTTTGTGGCATGCTTGCTAGGATATATATTTCTCAATTTGTATGCTTTGTTTTTTAAATTATATCGCATAACCTTTCGTTTTGCGATATTTTTTAAAAATATAAATTATTCTTGCGACATTATAAACTTTTAATAAAAATAAGAAAACAATTTACAATTTCTATAGGTTATGGAGTGTAAAAGCAAATTAGTTAAGCTCTTAATTGTAGTACACAAGATTACCTCAATACATATTACAGCAGCCGAGGTAGACATTCAATAAAATAACCTCGTATCTCAATGCAATCTCGTGCTATATTTCTTTCTACGAGGGAATCTGCCTCGACAATTCTATCATTCTAATCCAACGGCACATGTAGGAAGATGCAAAGTATTGTGGGGAAAATAAACAATAGCTAGATGTATCTATTGTTAGCACATGCAGCTAGTCAATGAACTTTGGAATCTCCGACAAATACGACAACTTAATTTGTTTGATTATGTTGTCCTTAATTTTCCATTGATTTCTCACTTTATTTGATATCAATGTAGGGAATGTTTTTATGTTTTAAACGGTTGTTTCACATCTAAAGGTGGGTGTAAAATCGATACGGTAAAGCCTATAGGAGATGATAAGTGCCAAAATATTCATATTTTAGCCCTTAATTTACATTTGTTAACTTCTTAGTTTTTGTTATTTTGTTCTATTTTATTTTCTTTGTGTGTTTTCTGTATTTTTGTAGGTCATGAAAGAAAAGGAAGCGTTTCTGGAAATGTTCCAAACTTAAAGGGCAAATTGGGAAGACCTAGAAGATGTGGAAAGGATTAAATCGGAATTTATCAAATTGGAGCTAAAATCGGATTGGATTCAAATTTGGATTTTGAACAGGTCTCGGTATTTTGGCCATAACTTTCAGCTCAAATATCGTATTGAATTGATTCCAATGGCATTGGAAATCTGACTCAACAGGCTACAAATCATTGTGAAATAGAATTTTCCTAATTCGAACCGCCGCAATGCTAAAATCACCCCTCAATATAGGAGCCCAATTCTGGACGAATTCTATTCCGATTTGTAATAGGATTGTCTCCTAAATTGACTAGGGGATAGAATTCAGAATTTCCTAGGTTTACTAGGGTCTCTAGGACTCTCCTAAAGCCTATAAATAGACCTTTAAGCCTCACAACTAGATACACAATTTCAGAGAGGAGAATTTGGAGGCTACTTCTAGGAGCGGTTTTCGGTTCTTTCTTTTCCTTTTCTTTTTAGTTTTTATTTTAATTATGTGTAACTAATTATTTTAGTAGGGCTGGATTGAAACCCTAATTATGTTTATTTAATATTTCAATATTGGCGCCTTTGTGATAATCATATTGTGTTGCTTAACTTGATTAATGCCTGTTTTATTGAATTC
>VIBQ01000064.1:97721-225969 GCA_006937295.1 Carpinus fangiana | reverse complement strand
AATGCAAACACTGTTTTAAGAGGTCACAACGAATATTGGTCCGAAGACGAATCATCCGATGTATCTCTGGTTGCAACGAAAGTTGACGTTTAATGATTTGTAAGCAACAATCAACACACTTTTGTCACTGAAATGCATTGAAACGAATAAACATAAAATTAAACGACAGAATAAGCATTAAACTAAGCATAATGACATGAATATAAAATAATGGTGAGGCTTCATCTTCAACCTTAGTTGAAGATTTAGCCTCTCATGGGAACAAGAGACTAATTAGAAGCAAAATAAAACTTTAAATAAATAAATGATAATTTATGAGAGTTTTACAGTGGAAAACAGAGGGTTTGAGGCCCTAGAGGCGCCTCCCAAACGTGAAAAGAAATGAAAACAACGAGGTCCTATTTATAGACAATTTTAATGTGCTGTCTGTCACGTGCATGCACTCGATCGCAGGTAGTGTGCTCGATCACAGGCCCGTCTGCATTCGATCATATGCTGTACGTTCGACCACACTGCCATGTGTGCTCGATCATAGGCGTGGCGCTTGATCGCCATGCGCTTGATTGCGAGATGTGCGCTTGATCGCATATAACCGCTCTAAAATCCCACAACGCAAGGATTGAAACGATGGAGGCTAGGGCCGGGTAGGGCAACGCGGGGATTACGGCTGACATGACATGTGCTCGATCATGCCTCCTGTGCTCGAGCACAGTGAGCTCGATCGTACCAAGTGCGCTCGATCGCACTAGCAAGGGCTAAACTTTCAACTTTGCTTAATTCCGCCCCTTTGAACCACAATTTGCACCAAGGACCTACAACACACTAAAACACTAAAACAACACAAAATATTATATATTAACAAAGCTAAGAGCTTAACAAACATAAGTTAAAGGGGGTCTAATATATAATATTTGACACCGATCACATGTCATTGGTGTGTTTAACTTGTTTGAACACTACATATCAGTAGAAATCCCAGTTTTCAATTCATATGTTGAATTAGAGAGACTTCACACGTTTGATCCATGTTTCACATGCACACTACTAGCATAGGGTCTGTGAGGTATGAAATTTGACTTGAGAAGTGTTTTTCTTGATATTTGTGGGTTGTTGTGATGTGTGATGATAAGCCTTGGCTGTTAAAAAAATAATAATCAAATCATAAGTTGATCTTTTCATTGAGTAATCGGAACTCTTGTCTCATTAAGCAATGAGTGTTCGCGTAAAAAGATGAGAATTTTTAGCTAAGTGATTGTATGGCTAGTTAGGCTTCGTAGCTCTTTTTGACTTGAGTAATTAAGCCTTTAGGGATGTCTTTACATCTAGTGCCCTAAAACCTCCTAGTTTGGGAGTCACTGGCCTAACACTCGTTACATAAGTCATTTAGAAGCTTAAGGGGGTCAAGCATTGCACAGCCTACATAAAAAATAAAAAATAAAAAAATTGCATTCTTTTCAATTCAAGCCTTGGTTGTTTTTATCACATTGCACTCCTATGATTTTTGAGATGCACATCTTTTGAAAAGTTGAAACCCCATGAGCATATGTTAGTTCACTTTGCACTTTTTAAAGCATGTTTTGTCTCGATTTTTCAGCCATGAGTTGATTGATGTTTGGAGGCCTTGATGATGTGGTTTGTTTGTTCAAAATTGTTAAAATTGCTAATGATGTATGAACCATATGTTTGTGTGAAAGGCTTTGTCTATCAATAACATTGTGCCAAATAAATGTTTGTGGGTATCATTCTTGGAAAACGCTCACGAGACTTCACTCGTCCTCTAGAGAACTCTTAGGGGTTTAAAAGGCTTGTTGCATATGTTCAATGCAATCGTTTCTCCCACAAAAGCGGACCTATGGTTGTTTTGTTTTAATATATTTTTTATTTTTGTTTTGCTAAGGGACTAGCAAAATGTAAGTTTGGGGGTATTTGATAAGTGTCATTTAGTACTTATTCGGACCCCTTAATTTACATTAGTTAAGCCTTTAGCCTTGTTATTATCTAATCTTTTAGTTTGTTTTAGTGTTTTATGTTGTTGTAGGTCATTGCATTCAAGTTGTGGTTAAAGGGGTGGAATTGAGCAAGAAAGAAGATATATCTCCCTGCCACTGCTCTCGAGCGCACAAGGAGCAATTGAGCGCATTGTGATCGAGCCTAGGCACTATGATCGAGCGCATGCCTTGTCAGCCCATGTCTCATGCTGTTGCCCTAGCCGCCATCGCTTCCAGCCTTGCGCCGTGGAGTTTCTGAGGCAGTTACGAGCGATCGCTCCACAACTTGATTGGTCAATAGCCGATAGGGCACTGAAGACTTCGCTTGTCATGAGCCAACGAGCATTAAGTCCCACACCACTATTGGGATAATAACACAGTGGGAAAGGGATCGTCTCCATTTTGTTTTAACCGAATGTGAGCCAGTTGTCGGCTGTGATTTATTTCTAACAATCAAAGGATATAAAACAGCCACGTCAATTAAAATAAATGAGCGGCAACTTAACAGTGTGAGGCCAAAGAGAGCTTAAAGAAGCGGGAAAATAAAAAGAAAAGAAAAGACAAAGGAAGAAGAAAAAGACAAAGGATGAAGAAAAAGACAAAGGAAAAATAAAAAGACAAAAGATATCTGTTGAGGAAAGAGGAAGAACAATAACTTTTTCAGTCTTTTCGCAAGGAAAAATAGGAAATCACAGTAACTTTTTCAGTCTTTTTGCAAGGTAATTTTCAAGCTCTACCTTGTGTCTTTATGGGTGTTTTTGTTTTATTTATAGTAGTTTTGAGGAATTTGAAATAATATTTAAGTGCTTTAAGGAATTTTTTTTTTTTTTTTTAATTGTGCTTTATGGATCTTGATTATATAGAGTTTATGCACATTTTGAAAGTGTATCTAATCTTTATAGTTTTTTTTTTTTTTTTTGGGTAATCTAAGCAGTAAATAATGATGTAATTACCCACACGTTGGACACCTATGCTCTTTATAGAAAAGTTTGTTACATCAGTTTACATTCAAAAGTCTTATCATGTTATACAGTGAATGTTTCAAATAATATGATAACAAATAAGGTTGTTTGGTGGGCATCATCTTTTGCTAATGAGGTGGAGCATTATCTTTATCTTTGGTTTGAACATAAGATAATCCGATACAAACAACCCATATATTTCCCTGTTTTGTGATGGAGGAAGTAGACAAAATTGATGTGTATAACTAGTAAGTAGAAGGCTAGAAGCTCTATTTTGTCGTGCATTAAAAAAAAATGAGGTGATGAGTTGACAATTAAGTGAATCATTTTCATTATAGAAACCTATTATAACATCAATTGACAATAAAATTGCTTATAATTAGTTTCCCTCCTTTACAAGGTATATATTTGTTGCTTATTGGACTTGTTTATGTGATAATACCCACTTTAGGTATTTTTTAATGTGTAGCTTTAAGGTTGAAAGCACTTAGATCATGATTGAATGGCAAAATAAATAGACTTAATTGCCCCAATGTGCTTTTTCTTGTTAAGCAAATTTTGGTCGATTAAATGCTTAGAATATGAAAGAGTCAACTTGATGCTTGACATATATGTAGTAGCTCCATTGATGCTTGTAAATATGCTATAAGTGATACATTTCTCTGTCATACAGGTTATTTTTCAAGAGTTAACGTGTTTGTTAGGTATCTTAATTTTTTTTAGGGATAACAATGGATGTCTCAATGGAAATTTTTGTGTCTCCAAATGTGCCTATAAAACTTACACCGTCAAAAGGCATGCAGTTTGAATCAGATGATATTGCATATAATTTTTATAACGAGTATTGGAGAATGACAAGTTTTTGTATCAGAAAAGAGTATGTGAGCAAGTGTAAAAGACTAGAATTGTTACTTCAAGGAGATTTGTGTGCGAGAAAGAGGGAATTCAAGGTATAGACAAGCGAGATAGTAAAACAAGGAAAGCTCGAGCAGAAACAAGATGTGGGTGCAATGCACGTATAGTTGTCGTATATAATCGAGATAATGGCAAATACATGGTAACTGACTTCATTGCTGAGCATAATTACAATCTTCATCTCTCAACGACTATACACATGATGTCATTGATGTGGTCTTTTTGTGTCTAAAACTATATCAATAATAAAATACTACTCGCAATAGAACGAATCCCATAGGATATGACTATATTGAGGATGTCGAACCTCAAGGACTGTGGGGGTTTCGTTATTAAATTCGAAAGATTAAAATTTAACCTAATTAGCGAAAGAGAATTGGTTGTTTTGTGAATTCAAAGTGCATGAAAGTAAACGCAAGATTAAAAGGAAATAATATCAGAGAGAGAAAGGTACCGATTTCACCACACTCCGCACAACAATGGTAACTGTATTTAATCCTAGAAACTCGTGCTATGTATGTTATAAAATAACAAGAAAATACATATTAAGGGATAAGAATAATCTATCTTCGGTTGGCACGGATTGTCCACCTAACCACTAAGATGTGGCACGACTCGTCTTCCCTAGGTATAAACTATAAAATCCCTTAATAAGTTTTATATGATTAACGGAATAGTATAACCCATCTTCGGTTGGCACGGATCGTCTACCTAAATTACTCTAAACTAAGGTGTAGTACAACCCGTCTTCCCTAAGCATGGTCTATCTAATCCTATTAATCATATGCATATTAAAAGCCATTGCATAACCATCAATCCTATAATCACAGAAAATACGATTGATTGAGTTCAATACAGGCAAAATAATTTCTAAGAGAAGAAGAGAATTTCGCAAATATTGATTTTGGAATTGAATAACAATTGCATTGATATTAAGAACAGAATTCAGATGTTGCAATCCTCACAGTTATGCAATCAACATACATAAAACAAATTAACTAGAATCAAATGCAATCACCATTGTGCTTGGAGAAGGTTACATTGATACCCCACAAAAGGGGTTTAGCCGCTCATGATGATGAATAAACTCCAAGGGATTTTGATGCAATATTCGCTCCAGGGAAAACAGACCCCTTTTACAATGTATAAAAGCCTATTTATAGGGACTAGAAAACCCTAAAACCCTAATTACAGTCATAGGTTAGTTTCCCACTTCAAGTAGGAAACTTTACAATCACATTCACGCTGTAAAAAGGCACCTGCTGTCTGAAGGATTCCCGAGTGTGATCGATCACCAGGGTATGCGATCGATCGCAAATGCGATCGATCCTAGATGAGCAGCGATCGTTCGCCAGCATAGAATGGTGCCAACTATCCTCTTCAGTCCAATTTTCAACGGAACTCATGTATTTGACCTAAAACACAAAAACAAAACAACATCAAACAAATAACAACGCTAAGGAATTAACATATGCGAGTTAAGGGGCTTGAATGTGCAACATTCGGCGCTTATCACACCACCAAACTTACATATTGCTAGTTCCTTAGCAATACAAAACAGAAAATAAAATGAAAAATATAAGGATAAATCCAGCTTTCATAGGATGTACGGTTGCATTTAGCGTATGTAACAAGCCTTTTAAACCCCTAGGAATTCCCTAGAGGACGAGTGGAGTCACGTGAGGGTTTTCCAAAAATGATACCCACAAACATTATGCATAGTTCATGTTATCTAAAAATTAAAGTATCATTCAAAACCATGATTCTCATTCATTAGCAAGCTTAAAAAGTTAAACCCATCTTCATAATGATGTGGAATTTAAAGTCTAAGCACTTACAACAGGCAAGCTAAGGCATCACAAGCTTGAAATAGTGTAAAGTGAACTAGCACAATACTATGAAGCGTCCAAATAATTTCAATGTGCAATGTCTCAATATCTCAAGATTCACTGGAGGTCCTATCAGAATGAACAACAATGGCATACTTTTCTTATTCTTTCTTTTATTATTAGGCTCTGCAGTATTTAGTTCCCTTAAGCTTTCTAATTGACCCATGTAGCGAGTGTTGAGCCAATGACTCCCAAACCAGATGGTTTTAGGTCATTAGGTGTAAAGACACCCCTAAGGACTTACTAACTCGAGTCAAAAAGGCTACGAAACTAAACTAGCCGTAAAGCTAATCAAATCAAAAACTCTTCACCTTTTGACGTGAACGCTTAATGCTTTGAGGCAAGAGGCCCAGTTACTTAGTGAAGAATTTATCAATGATCAATCAATTTTTTTTTTTATATATGCTTATGCCAATGTATCAAATCAATAAGTCATCCAGTGTCACCCAAAACATAAAAACATACACATTAAAACCACATGTCATACCCCACCAATCAGGTGCTAATGTGCTTGTGTCAGAGCAGATTAAACACGTGAGTTCTCAATTGCCTAAAGTAAGTAACAAACTTAAACATCCAACATCAGATCATGTGTTCAAAATTTTAAGCTCACTGATGAAATCAAATCACACATTTTTAGGTCAACCAAAATTTTAGGACAACATGACATGCATTTTTTTTTTTTTTTCCAAAACGGGACAAAGTGTGTGTAAGTGTGTCTCCCATACCCCCAAACTTAATTTGCACATTGTCCCCAATGTGTAACTACATGGAAAGAGCTAACTTGGGATTTAGAGAACTGTCTGGACTGGCATGGCTCATAGCACATCCCCAAACTTGAACTAAAGTACCCTTTTGTCCCTGAAAATAAAACACAATAGTAATACTGGAAAACAAAAAGACAATATATAAAAAAAAAAGTAAAACAAAAACAAGAAGAAATAAAAGGATATACTGTGGAGTGCCTCCCATGAGCGCTAAGTTTAACATCTTTAGCCATACTGTACAGCTGCTCACTATTGCTCCCCATGTGGTACTGAAGAAGATGCTCTCGCGGCTGGTGGTAGTCGCTCCAGAATGGCCTTGGAGTAATTTGGTTTGTGTAGCAGACTGCATTTCCATGTTGGCAAAGCGCTCTTCCAGCTTGTCCATGCGCTGATGTGCATCACTCAAGAATTCATACTCAGTGTGGCTAATGACAACAGAGTCAGTTCTCCCACCTTCTTGAGGTGCCGATGCATCTTCTTCTATATGTTCTATGTCCTCCCCTCCTTCATCAGCCGGGATTTGCACCCTAATGCCTCTTAGAATATGTGGCTGGCTATGGTTCCACTTGTTTTTGCCAAAGAATGGACGTTCTGTGACAGGCCCATCTTCAGGGGTCCCCTTAATGCCTTTCTTTTTTAAGATGTGTGTGAGCATAAACGAAAAATGGTAGCCCCCATGACTTTGTAGTGGTGGCCTTGCGTGCATGCACCCAATCCCAAAACTTGTAAAGTTGATTCCAAATGATTGATGGGATGGAATACCAGTGGCTTTTATGGAAGGCGTACAACGCTTGAAGGAACTGGTCACGCCTTTGCGACTTATGTCCCAATGGGCACACATTCCGCTACATAATAGAGTCCACAAGCCAGAGTTATGGAGGCAATTTAGACCGGCTGCCTGCATTCCTTTTGTCATCGGCATATTGCCCTGCACACATGTCTTCAATTATCTCGGAGAAGTAGAAGGACTCCGTCTGTTCATCTAGTTGTGCATCCGTAGGAGGGTGTTCATCATTGCAATGGAATGCGGCGGCAATATCAGAAGTTGTCACCTCCACTTGCTTCCCTTGAACGGTGGAGAACAGGACATCCCGCCTATTGCAATCCGTGAAAAGGTTCGTATAAAATTGGACCACCAGCATTGTGTAGGCGGTGGAGGTGACGGGNTTGGGATTTAGAGAACTGTCTAGACTGGCATGGCTCATAGCACACCCCCAAACTTGAACTAAAGTACCCTTTTGTCCCTGAAAATAAAACACAATAGTAATACTGGAAAACAAAAAGACAATATATAAAAAAAAAAAGTAAAACAAAAACAACAAGAAATAAAAGGATATACTGTGGAGTGCCTCTCATGAGCGCTAAGTTTAACATCTTTAGCCAGACTATACAGCTGTTCACTATTGCTCCCCATGTGGTACTGAAGAAGATGCTCTCGCGGCTGGTGGTAGTCGCTCCAGAATGGCCTTGGAGTAATTTGGTTTGTGTAGCAGACTGCGTTTCCATGTTGGCAAAGCGCTCTTCCAGCCTGTCCATGCGCTGATGTGCACCACTCAAGAATTCATACTCAATGCGGCTAATGACAACAGAGTCAGTTCTCCCACCTTCTTGAGGTGCCGATGCATCTTCTTCCATATGTTCTATGTCCTCCCCTCCTTCATCAGCCGGGATTTGCACCCTAATGCCTCTTAGAATATGTGGCTGGCTATGGTTCCACTTGTTTTTGCCAAAGAATGGACGTTTTGTGACAGGCCCATCTTCGGGGGTCCCCTTAATGCCTTTCTTTTTTAAGATGTGTGTGAGCATAAACGGAAAATGGTAGCCCCCATGACTTTGTAGTGGTGGCATTGCGTGCATGCACCCAATCCCAAAACTTGTAAAGTTGATTCCAAATGATTGATGGGATGGAATACCAGTGGCTTTTATGGAAGGCGTACAACGCTTGAAGGAACTGGTCACACCTTTGCGACTTATATCCCAATGGGCACACATTCCGCTGCATAATAGAGTCCACAAGCCAGAGTTATGGAGGCAATTTAGACCGGCTGCCTGCATTCCTTTTGCCATCGGCATATTGCCCTACACACATGTCTTCAATTATCTCGGAGAAGTAGAAGGACTCCGTCTGTTCATCTAGTTGTGCATCCGTAGGAGGGTGTTCATCATTGCAATGGAATGCGGCGGCAATATCAGAAGTTGTCACCTCCACTTGCTTCCCTTGAACGGTGGAGAACAGGACATCCCGCCTATTGCAATCCGTGAAAAGGTTCGTATAAAATTGGACCACCAGCATTGTGTAGGTGGTGGAGGTGACGGGTTTAAAGAGCTTCTTTAACCCCTGGCGTTTGAATTCTTGGACCGCCCATTAAGTTGCTTCAAAATTTTTGAAGTTACCGTTGATGTCAAATTCGGTCTCAAAAATGATCTCCCGCTGCTCACAAGTGGGATGGGAGGATTGGGCACGGGAGCTTGAAGCTTGAGAGGTGGAAGGAGTGGTCCTAGGCATCTTGAGGTTCGGTCAAGACTTTTATCGAGCAGGTTGTGTGCAGCCTTCAAACCAAGTTGTGAACAACAAGCCCCAAAAGTTTTCCAACCCCCTGCAAAATACAACAAACACTAACACAGAGGCAACTACACTCTTGTACAAACAGTGCAGCTGTCAAAATAAAAAATTGCAATTTTTATGAAGGTGGGGGGGGTTGTTAAGGTTGGGGAGAAAAATGTGGAAGAACATGGGAGAAGTGAAAAGTGGTACGGTGTGGAGAATGTAATGGCCGGCGACGGTGTGTGGTGGCCAGCGGTGGCTGTGTGTGGTGGTGGGTGATGAGTGAGATGTTGGGGGAAGGTTGTGAGTGCAAGGGGTTGAGGGAGCAAGTGCAAACGGCTCACGGCGCTGGGGAAAAGTGGGGAGAAGCGGTAACCATGACCTAAATAGGTCACATGAGACACTTCCCTCAAGTGTGTTCGATCGCACCATAACGGGCGAACGATCTCACTCAGGCTTAGGTGCGGGCGTGGGATGGAGGCGATCGTACGCCTTTGGGTGCATGGCGAGAGAGCAAACAATCGCCCAAAGATGTGCGATCGTTCGCTTCCTCAGTAGCTACAGCATTATTGAGGAGGGTTTTGCGAACGATCACCCCAGGAGGTGCGATCGTTTGCTTCCTCAGTAGCTATAGCACTGTGAGCAAACCATTAACTAAGAAAAATAAAATAAAAGAAAATAAAATAAAATAAATTGAACTAAAATAAAACAACAAAAAAAAATGCACAACAACAAAAGTAAAGAAAAACAAAACAGAAAAGTAAGAATTTTTTTTTTTTTTTCTTACTCAGTGGCCTCAATACCACTGACCTCAACAGGGACGCTTGAGATTTCAGACTGCTCAAACACCTCCATGGTAGCTTCATGCATTTTTTTAGAACGAATAGACGTGATCCATAAACTTGACGGATTCCATGTCTGTACCTGGCTCAGGGTTTTGAATGTAGGGCTTTAGTCTTTGACCATTCACCTTGAAAATGTTGCCGTCCTTTGGGTCCTTCAACTCAACTGCACCATGGGGAGACACTGAAATGACTATGAAAGGGCCGTCCCATCTGGAGCAGAGCTTACCAGGGAAGAGCAGGAGTTTGGAGTTGAAAAGTCATACTTTTTTATCCGGCTCAAATGTCTTAGGCCTGATGTGTTGGTCATGAAAAACCTTTGTTTTCTCCTTGTAAATTTTGGAGCTGTCATATGCATCGTTTCGCAACTCCTCCAACTCTATCAACTGAAGCTTTCGATGGGAACCGGCTGCGTTCATATCAAAATTGAACTACTTGATTAACCACAAAGCCTTGTGCTCCAGTTCCACAGGAAGGTGACATGCCTTTCCAAAAACCAGCCTGTATGGTGACATTCCAATCGGCGTCTTGTAAGCTGTGCGATAGGCCCATAATGCATCATTCATTGAAGCGCAAGGACCAATCCTTGTGGTCTGGCCTAACCGTCTTCTCCAGAATATGCTTGATCTCTCTGTTGGACACCTCTACTTGGCCAATAGTCTGAGGATGGTAGGGAGTAGCTACCTTGTGTGTAACGGAGTACTTGAGAAGCAAGGTTTTGAGAAACCGATTGCAAAAGTGCTTGCCTCCGTCACTGATGATGGCTCGGGGAGTACCAAATCTGCTGAAGATGTTGGCTTGGATGAATTTCACTACCACCTTGTGATCATTGGTCTTGGTGGCCACGGCATCGACCCATTTGGAGACATAGTCTACCCCTACCAAAATGTACTCATACCCAAAAGATGGTGGAAAGGGACCCATGAAATCGATATCCCAAACATAAAAAATTTTAACTATGAGGATGGGGTTCAATGGCATCATATCTCTCTGAGACATAGCTCCTAGGCGCTGACATCTCTTACAAGCCCAACAAATTTCGTAGGCATCTTTGAACAAAGTCGGCCATGTGAATCCACATTGTAAAACCTTGGCTGCAGTCTTCTTGGCACTGAAGTGACCCCCACAAGCTAGAGAGTGGCAAAATGTGAGGATACTGTATAATTCACTCTCCGGGACACAGCGTCGGATTATCTGGTCAGCGCAGTACTTGAACAACTCCGGATCTTCCCAAAAGTCGAATCGGACTTGCTTAAAGAAGCAGTCCTTGTCTTGCTTAGACCAATGAGGGGGAATCTAACCTATGGCTAAATAGTTGATGATGTCAGCATACCACGATGGTTCTCTTGAAGTAATTTCAAATAGTTGCTCATCCGAGAAGGAATCATGAACTGGAATTGGTTGAGGTGTCTCAAACTGAATCCGTGACAGATGGTCGACGACAACATTCTCAGTGCCCTTTTTGTCCCAGATCTCGATATCAAATTCTTGTAACAGCAGAATCCATCGAATCAACAGGGGCTTAGTCTCCTTCTTTGCCAACAAGTGTCGCAAAGCAGCATGATCAGAATAAATAATTACCTTGGATCCCAATAGATATGATCTGAATTTGTCCAAGGCAAAAACCATAGCTAGCAGCTCTTTCTCCGTTGTTGTGTAATTGACTTGAGCATCCATCAGAGTCTTGCTAGCATAGTAAATGACATGAGGGAGCTTGCCCACACGCTGTCCCAAGACTGCACCCACACATGATTTCAAATGGCAAGGCCCAATCAGGAGGCTTCATGATGGGAGCAAAGGATAGCAGAGACCGGAGCTTCTGGAATGCCTCTTGACAAGCTTCGTCAAAGTGGAATGGGGTATCCTTGGCAGGCAAATTGCACAACGGCCTTGAAATCTTGCTAAAGTCCTTGATGAAGCATCGATAAAACCCGGCATGCCCTAAGAAAGAGCGGATCTGCTTCACTGAAGTAGGTGGTGGTAGATGTTCAATCAGCTCAACCTTTGCTCGGTCCACCTCAATACCTCTCTTGGATACAATGTGGCCCAGCACTATACCTCCTGCACCATAAAGTGACTCTTCTCCCAACTCAAAATTAGGTTAGTCTCTTTGCAATGTTTTAGCACAAGTGAAAGATTATGGAGACAGTTATCAAAGGAAGACCCAAAAACAGAAAAGTCATCCATAAATACCTCCAAAAACTTTTCTACCATGTTAGAGAAGATAGACATCATACATCTCTAGAAGGTGGCAGGTGTATTGCATAGGCCAATGGGTATGCGTCTATAAGCAAAAGTGCCAAAGGGACATGTGAAGGTCGTCATCTCCTGGTCTTGAGGGTCAACAGCAACTTGGTTGTATCCAGAGTCGCCATCTAGGAAGCAGTAGTAACTCTGGCCAGCCAGACGCTCTAGGATCTAATCAATGAAAGGAAGTGGAAAGTGATCCTTCCTAGTGTGGGAGTTGAGCTTTGGGTAGTCAATGCAAACAAGCCATCATGTGGTTGTGTGTTGTGGAATCAACTTTCCAGCTGTATTCTCTACTACTGTAAGGCCAGATTTCTTTGGAACTACCTGAGTAGGGCTGATCCATTTGCTGTCTGAGATGGGGTAGATGATGCCAGCATCAAGTAACTTGACTACTTCTTTCATCACAACCTCTTTCATATTGGGGTTCAGCCGATGTTGTGCCTCACGGGAGGGTCGGGTTCCTTCTTCTAGATGGATCCGGTGCATACAGATGGATGGATCAATTCCCTTCAGGTTTGCTATAGTCCACCCAATAGCCTCTTTATACTCCTTTAACACTTCTAACAGATTATCTTCCTAGTCATTCTGTAGATTTGAAGCAATGATGACTGGAAGAGTATCGACAGCACCAAGGAAGGTATACTTAAGCTTGTCTGGAAGGGGCTTCAACTCAAGCTTCGGTGGAGACTCAAGAGACGGAATGGGAGGAGTGCTTGATGTCAGAGGTAATGGTTCCTTTGGTATTCTCCATGGGTGGAACTCTGCACTGGCTGCTGTTTCTAGCAAATCATGGACCTCTTCAATGTACTGGTCAGTGTCGAAATCTTCAAACCCAAAGTGGGTTAGACAAGCTTCCAACGGATCATCGGCCAAGAGACTAAGGAGTGAATCTTCTACATACTCTTCAATGTTATCCACAAAGAAACACTCATTCTTATTAGGGGCATGCTGGAATGCATTGAAGATGTTCAGCCTAACCTTCATATTTCCAAACGAGATCTCCATAACTCCAGTTCGGCAATTGATGCATGCATTGGCCGTGGCTAAGAAAGGACACCCGAGGATGATCGAAATCAGCCTCTTAGGATGGGGAACAGGCTCAGTGTCAAGAACGATGAAGTCCACTGGGAAGAAGAACTTATCTACCTTGATGATGACATCCTCTACAATCCCTCTGGGTTTCTTGATAGATCGGTCAGCTAATTATAGAATCACTCTGGTAGGCCAAGTTATTGATACACTGAATATGGCAGCAAATTTACCCCAGCTTCCAGATCTAGGAGTGCCTTATCAATTTCCTTCTATCCAATGATGCATGAAATTGTGGGGGCTCTAGGGTCCTTGAATTTCAGAGGGGTGTTGTGCTAAATCAGGGAACTTACATGCCCCGTAAGGAGGACTTTCTTAGGAATGTGATTTTTTGATTTCCTTTTTTGAGTACAAAGATCCTTCAGGAATTTGGCTTATGCAGGCACTTGCTGGATGTCATCTAGGAGGGGAATGTTGATTTTCACTTGTTTGAATTGTTTCCCAAAGTGAGAGGGTGCCTTGAGATGTTCTGGGAATGGAGCTCGGGGTTCATATGGTGTCTCTGAATTGGGGGTAGCTGATGTAGATGTATCATTGATCACTTGCTTCCCTTTTTCCCTCTGTAGCCTCAGTATGCTCATCTTTCTTTTCCTCCACTTGATTATCAACCAGTCTTCCGCTTCTCAGTGTAGTGGTAGCTTGAACTTGATGGTGATGTGAAGTGTCTTCATTTACCATGTGGTGCCCTTTAGGATTGACCACCGGTTGACTTGGAAGCTTCCTTTCTTCCCTCCTGTTGAGGGTGTTAGCCATTTGCCCAACTTGAGTCTCTAGTTTGGCAATGGATTGAGAGTGTGAATTTACTGTCTGAGATATTTCGCCCATTCTACCATTTATTTCGCCCACCATGTTGGTCACCTCACCCACCATTCTGTTGGACATGTCACTCATCATTTTCAACATCCAGTCTTCAAAATTCGAGTTTGACTGAGGAAGCGGTGCAGCCTAGTACTGCTTTTGTGGAGGCCGGTATGTGGAAGTAGGGTGGTAGGGCTGCCTGTTGGATTGAGCTGGATTGTGTGGCCCTGGTGCTGGGTTTTCTGCATTTGGACTCTTCTAGGAGAAATTGGGATGATTTCTCCATCCCGAGTTGTAAGTGTTGGAATACGGATCATTACCCGGTCTGGAGAAGGCTGCATTGACCTGTTCATTAGAGACATCAGTATAATTGACAACAGTAGGACCGTTATTTACCTGATGCATAGTGCTAGAACAGAATGAGCATGGTTCAGGTTGGGTGCTTATGTGAGCATCATTAGGAGCAAAGCCAGCAGTCATCAATTGGTCTAGCTTTTTGGTGATAGCATCAACTACTTGGGTGGCCATGTCTGTAAGAGGCCTTACTTCGAAAAGATTCTCCGTCTTTGGTGCTTTAGGTGTAGGTGCTCTCCGTCTGTTGGAAAACTGCTGACGAAAATTGTTACTCAGGTTTTCAAACATAGCCCATGCTTCATCTTCACTTTTTAACATGAATGTCCCCCCACAAGATGCATCTACCTTACTCCTACTAGACTCAGTCAGACCATCATAGAAACTTTGCACTAGCTGCCATTTGGGGACAGCATAGTGTGGACATGATCTAAGTAAATCCTTAAGCCTTTCCCATGTCTCATGGAATGGTTCACCCTCATACTGTGTGATACTAGTGATAGCTCTCCAAGTGTCATTAGTCCTTCTTATGGGAAAATACTACTTGAGAAAAACTTGCTGCAATTGATCCCAAGAAGTGATAGAATTAGGCTCTAAGGACTGGAACCAATGTTTAGCTCTATCTTTGAGGGCAAAGATAAAGAGACGCATCTTTATGTCATCCTCAGTGAATCCCGTTAATTGAATGGTAGAACAGATTGTTTGGAATTCGCTGAAGAAGTCATAAGGATTCTCATGGGTATGCCCTAGGAAAGTCGATAAACTCTGTATGGTGCTAGGCTTGATCTCATAGTGGGTTGCCATAATATCCGGCAACCTGAGACATGAAGGGGTAGTGTATGTGGGCGGAATGTAGCGATCTTGCAATGCTACATGCGGAACTTCGGCCATGGTGTCAGTGGTGTGCTCTTTTGACAATTTAGAATTTCTTTCGGCTCTAATTTGTCTAAGAGTGTGTTCAATGTCAGGGTCACAAGTAATTAAAGGCAAAGACAAAGATCGGCGACCCAACATAAACTAAACCAAAAATAAAAACAAAAATAAAAACAAAACAGGAAATAAAAAAAATAGAAAATTAAATTAAAACTGAAAAGTAAAGCTCACAAACGGTCCGCAGGTGTGCTTGAATAAAAATATTAAAATTCCAAAATTGCAAATAAAGAAAATGAAAATAAAAATTAAGTTAAACTTAATCCTTGAAACTTAATAACTAAACCGTTAACAGTTCCCGGCAACGGCCCCAAAAATTGATGTGGTAATTTTTGTGACAAAAAATATCAATAATAAAAATTACCACTCGCAATAGGACGAATCCTGTAGGATAGGGCTATATTGAGGATATCGAACCTCAAGAACTGTAGGGGTTTCGTTACTAAATTCGAAAGACAAAATTTAACCTAATTAATTAAAAGAGATTTGATTTGTTTTGTTAAAACTAAAGTGCATAAAAATAAAAGAGAATTAAGGTATGAGAGAGAGTGTAGGGTATTGACTTCACCTCTATCCGCACAACAATGGTTAATCAGATTCAATTCCAGAAATTTATTCTATGCATGTTATAATTAAACAAAAAACTATCTTATTAAAGAGTAAGGATAATTTATCTTCGGTTGGCACGGATCGTCCACCTAACCACTATGCGGCACGATCCGTCTTCCCTAAGTATAAATTATAAAACCCTTTAATAAGTTTCATATAATTAATGGAATAGCATAACCCATCTTCGATTGGCACGGATTGTCTACCTAAATTACACTAAACTAGGGTGTAGTATGACCCGTCTTTCCTAGGCATGACCTATCTTAATCCTATTAATCATATGTCTATTAAAACCATTATATAGCCATCATCCCCATAATCATAGAAAATAAGAATGATTTGAGTTCAATAAAAGTAAAATACTTTCTAAGACAAGATAAGAATTTCACAAATATTGATTTTGAAAATTAAGAACAATTGCATTTAATAATGAAGAACAGAATTCAATTGTAGCAATTCTCACAGTTATATAATCAACATACATAAATTGAAAATCTGGAAATTAAATACAATCAAACCATTGTGCTTGGAAAGGGTACATCAACACCCTACAAAGGGGTTTAGCTGCTCATGACTCCGCTAAGCCTCCAAGAAATAATTTCTGTCTAAAACTAAGTTTCCTTCTCTTGAAGCTTAGAGGCCTATTTATAGGGAGCAAACAAGTCCTAGAAGCCCTAGGAAACCTAGAAATTCGGATTTCAATCTCCTAGTCAAATTGGAAAGCAATCCATGTACAAATCGGAATAGGATTTGTCCATATTTGCTTCCTTTTCTTGAGGTACGATTTTGGCATAGCGGGAGTTTGATTTAGAAAAATCCTATTTCATAATGATTTGTATAATTTTGAATTAGCTTTCCAATGCCTTTAGAATCACCTTAATCTGATATTTGAGATGAAAGTTATGGCCAAAATACTGAGACATGTTCAAAATCTGAAATTCTATCCGATCCAATTTTGACTCCAATTGGGGAAATTCCGATTTTATCATTTCCTTGATTTGATTAAACTTAACCACATCATATATGTCCTCTATTATGATTGGTTAAGCTTAATCATATCTTTTAGGTCTTCTCAAATTGTGTTTTAAGCCCAAAATCAATGATTTTTCTTGTATCTTTATTAAATATCTGAAAACACAAAAACAATACAAAATCAAACAAATAACAATGCTAAGGAATTAACATATGCGAGTTAAGGAGCTTGAATGTGTAACATTCAGTGCTTATCAATATATATATATACAATAATTAGTCAAATTTGAACCATCTACGTAAGGATCTACCGATGATTTGATCTTTCTCTAAAAAAATCGTGTAATTTTAAGGCTTTTTTGTGTCCCTCCAAAAATCAAGTGGCTTTTATATTATAATTTGATCAAAATCCAATAGTAATCAATCACAAACTCAATGATGATTTTAATTAAGAGTTATATCATTCTTAGAATGATACAAAAGTGACACAAGAAAGACTTTTTGCATTACTTCAAAAAAAACCACCTAGGGTACACCCTATTTATGTTTAATATATATATATTTTTTTTAAAAAAAACCCCTCTTATGAGTAATTCTCATAATAGAGTCCCATTTTAACGTTTGTCTTTAGAGGAAAGTCAATGGGGCTCACTCTAATCAAAGCCTAATACTCTTATAGAGTTATTCTCATAATAAACTCCTATTTTGGAAGGAAACTAGGCATGCATAGAATTTCAGAATAATCTAAATTATATGTCGTAGGTCTCTTACGACAATGGTGTACTGTCCAATAACTATTAAGAGGTTTGCTAGGGGTTCTTCCCATAGTGTTCTCCTGGCGTTCTCCCAGTCTTACGTAGAACATGATTTAAGAAAAAATAAAATTGTAATACCGTTTTTTTGCTAATAGATTAATTTTTATTAGTTAATATTTAAGTTCTAATGCTTTAAAACTTGTTTCTGGATTCAAAACTAAAACCTAAAGGTGAAAGGTTAACCCTTTAAGGATGGTATCACCCAAAATGAATTTAATGCCTAAATTTTGGTGCTAATGCCTCACAAATTTGGTGTTAATGCCTCAAATTTGATGCTAATGCCTAAAACAAACGGTGGTAGATGCCACTACAATTTTATTTTTTCTTAAATCATGTTTTACGTGTGGCTGGGAGAACACCAGGAGAACCCCTAGCATTTTCCAACTATTAATGATTCCTCAATTCATTCCCAAGATCAAGAGGGATCTGGGGTAGAGAAAAGTATTGATCTCTTCATAAATAAATAGGTTTGACATGAACAAATTAATTAATAGCTAGGTTTCACACTGAGTGATGATCTAAAGATCTTAAAAATAAGAAGTCTGTGGAAAGAAAAGCCAGTACCTTTGATTTGTTGACAAATAGCAATCGTAGTGGATGAAAGAAATCAAAAGATGATAAAGATAATAGCGAAAATAATATAATAGACAAATATTTTTTAAATGGTTCGGTTTATGACTTACATCCATATGATGAAGCTCTAAGACTACATTATAATCTTATTCAATTGATTGATTTTACAATACAAATCATCCTTACTTATATAAAAAAAAAATATATGATAAATAAATACAAATATGTGATTTGCAATTGCAACGATAACAAATATATGGAAAAATATATATGTACTCTAACAACGAATCGGTTAATTGAGTAATCTAACCCAAAGAACCTGAGTCCTTATATATGAAAGGGGTTCAAAATCAACTATATATGTGAAGATTTTTTTAATGACGGAATTTCATATTTGGTGAATTTAGTAATTTCTGTTAATAATTTCATTTAAAATTTTACTATAAACTTGAATATAAATATATAATTTAACTTAATTAAATATAATTTTTGCAGTTCAAAGAATAACGTTGATGGTATCTGATTGGATTTGGGAAAAACATTAAAACCCAAATCGAGCTCGGATTGGATTTAGAAAGTGAAATAAATAAACCCAAATCGAATTTAGGTCAGGCATGTGTTATTAGTCAAACAGGCTAGGTTTGTGTTGATGCACAGCTGCCCATCCTTCCTGATACGACCCTTTCCTACTCAAATCTCAACCATTATAGGGGAAATAAAAGTGGACTAGGTCAAATATATTTTTTACTAAAAATTTTTGGCTAGAGCTCATAAAAACCACCTCATGTCACATTAATGACGCATGAGACACAGCTAAAGCTAATGCTGAAATATTGTTAGAGGTTGAGTTGATGGTGTTGAAATATCTTATCAAGTGAGAAGATCACCATTGATGCCAAAATCCCTAGTAATTGTTTTTTTTTTGACATGTCCACACAAGAGAGAGAGTGTGATTTGAACTAGTAACATCCGCTTCATTAAACGTGATCCCAGTCAATTGAGTTACCTCTTAAGAACCCTTAACAATCTTTTTTATATGCAATTAAAGATCGACACCTCAACTTATCACGTATGTGCGTGCATGAGAGCCTTTATATTCAGACCCTTTGCTTCATTTGGAGTAGTGAGTACACCCCATTAACACCTTAAAAGAACCTAGCTAGAGTGAGAGAGAGAGAGAGAGAGTTTTGGAGAGGGAATGGTGATTTCTTAAAGGTTTATCTTCAAGAGGTGGTAAGGGTGCTCTTAGCAGAGCTTATTATCTTATTGTTCAACTACTATTTAGTTTCATTTTCATAGTTTAGTCAGAGAAATACTCTAGTAATGAATTCTTTACTAAACAGACCAATTTTTTATTTGATACAACATTTTAAAATCTTTAACACAATTTAAAATAGGTTGTAANATACAATTAAAGATCGACACCTCAACTTACCACGTATGTGCGTGCATGAGAGCCTTTATATTCAGACCCTTTGCTTCATTTGGAGCAGTGAGTACACCCCATTAACACCTCAAAAGAACCTAGCTAGAGTGAGAGAGAGAGAGAGAGAGTTTTGGAGAGGGAATGGTGATTTCTTAAAGGTTTATCTTCAAGAGGTGGTAAGGGTGCTCTTAGCAGAGCTTATTATCTTATTGTTCAACTACTATTTAGTTTCATTTTCATAGTTTAGTCAGAGAAATACTCTAGTAATGAATTCTTTACTAAACAGACCAATTTTTTATTTGATACAACATTTTAAAATCTTTAACACAATTTAAAATAGGTTGTAATAATAATAACTTTCGCCAACGTTCCGAAAGATGTCACATTCTCAGCCACCCGTAAAAGGGCAATTGTGATGAAGATAAGATTGGACCACTACCTAGCTATGTCTTTATTCGGTGTAGCGGACCACTCCGCTAGTCATTTGTATTAGAATCCTAAGATTCTGTTGGCTAATTAAAGTTAACTTGATGTCCTGAACGTCAAGATGGAATCATGGGCTAGCTTTTAGCTAGCTGCGACACTCTTTATCAAAATTCTGCTGATGATCAGCTTCATAATATATCAAGAAAAGTCGTGGCTTATTAAACAAAATAAGTGATGCTCAAATACTTCACCTTTTACAGTTAAGTCATTTACAAAATGATATAATTGTTGAAATAACTAAATAAATATTTTAACTTCTTTTGACTTAATTTTTTTTTTATTTTTTTTTTAAATGTCCACACAAGAGGGGAATTGAAAGAAGATTCAAACTAGAGGCATCCACTTCATTAAGCGTGATCTCAACCGATTGAACTACCTTTTGAAAACTCTTTCGACTTAATTAATTAGGAGTTAAATGTCAACTATATACTCTTAATCATTTCACCAATTAATGACAAGACTTAATTAATTAGGAGTTAAATTGTCAACTATATACTCTTAATCATTTCACCAATTATGACTTGTCATGTAAGTTTATAAATGATTTTATAACAAAAACTTCACTACCCAAGCATTTTCTAATAAATAAAAAAATAAAGAAAAGTTGTGGTAAAACTAATGCAACGCAACGCTAGGCAAATAACATTATTTAAGTATTAATTGAATTATTAAATTCATCTTGCATAGAGATGCTTTTAAATCCTCATATTAATTAAATATGGCAGGGTTTGTTTGTTGTCTCATTCACATTCTATCTCAATCCTATTCTTTCAGTGAAATGCTGGCTGATTTTTGTTCCAATTTGGCCATGAGAATTTTTTCCAGGAGAGTCTCTACTATCCGGTCAAGCTGTAAAATACCCATTTTACAGTATCCAATAAGCATGTAGCACATCAGTAAAAAGCAATCCATAGAATAGATTGGAAAACACCATAAAACAACCCATCATTCACTCTTAAAAAACAAAATCCCTCAATATTCCAAATTTTTTAATAACCCGTCGTTTAACAAGGCAACGAGTCAACGACCCAAACTCTCTACAACTCACTGCAAAATCTCCTTATTCAACAGCCCATTAATTTCTCCGTATTCGTCAATTATGTACAACTCTCTACAAGAATAGGTTCCAATTATGCAGAAGAATCGTCGTGTTCGTCGAATCTGTACAACTTTGCAAGAATAAGTTTTGACTTTTGCCCCAACATCTGCCGGACCAAACAGGTGAGGCGTTGGATTGATGAAATCTTGATAAATCTTGATCACAGTTGGTAAGACGTTCTTGATTATGGCCAGACCATTAGCAAGGAATTTTTAGATGGGTTGTTATTGTTGTGCTTTAATTACGAAAATATGATGAAATCTTAATAAAGCTTATAATCTAGCATAAATGATTTAGCAAAAATTGCAAAAACAGAGCAATGGAATAAACCCGGTGTTGGTCAGTGGGTGTGGCCGGCATTGGGCAGTGGCTAGCTTTTCTCTAGCGTCGAACAGTGGACGGCGTCGGGCAATGGGCGGCAGTGGCATTGCTGCGTTGGTCTCTTTACGTAACGTTTTGGTTAGGTGTTGTTAGCTTACGTGTCAGTATTACAAGCATGTCCTGATTAAAGTTTTTCCCTTTTTACAGAATTTACTTCAACCATCAGCCCAAATCGAACCAAGCAGCCCAAGTGGCCCAATTCTTAACTATTTGCAGCTCGATTAATTAGAGCATTTGTAATGGAAGAGCTAATTTTTATGTAAAATAGCTCTTCAAAACTCAATTTATCTAGTTTAGTTAATAAATTTTTAAGGACCTTCTAAATCCGATTAGTTATATTTTTATTTATATCATTTTATTTTTATTTATTTTTATTTTTTATAATGATTGTATTTTTCTCAAATATCTTATTTTTCAACTTTTGAGAAAAAAGTGATGTAGAGAGAGAAATAATAGGAAAAAATTTTAGAAAAAAATGAGATGTGAAAGAGAAATAGTAGGAGAAAATTTTGAAAAAAAAAAAAAAAAAAGGTGAAACAATAAAAAAAATGTGGGAAGAAAATTTTGGGAGATAGTGAGAAGACGCGAGAAGAAAATTTAGAAAAATAGCTCTTTGAATAGTGTCATTACATGTAGCTTATTTTTTAGCTCATTTAATAAAATATATATTCTACATTTTTTTTAACTTCTCCAATATAGAGAATATTTTATCAATTTAAATAGTTATTTTAGATAAAAGTGACAAACTCCTCCATTGCAAATGCTCTTAAAAGTTTCACCGACGATATAAAATAATAATAATTTACAATTCCGATCCCTCGGGATCTCAGGATCATTGCATGCAACATACTCCCAAACTCCCAAAAATAATCTCAAAGCTGACTAAGTTCCCGATTATGATGATGATGATGAGCCACGTCATATAGAAGAAAACATTTTTAAATTTTGAAAATAACTGGAATTATCAACAGGGTTCTATATTACCCCCCCCAAAAAAACAAAACAAAACAAAACAAAAACACTCATAATCACCAAGAAAAAAAAAGAAGCTTGAAGCGAATTTACAATACTCATCTAAATTCAATGAGCAACACAGACTCATCTCAACAGTTAAGTTTATAAGCATGGGGGTATTCAATTCTCAAGTGTAGATGCTCCCTTGGAATTTTCATGCTCTCTGACTATAATACAAGGAGAACAGCTCAAGGAAAGAAGATGACAAGAAAATCTAAACTGAAGAAGCAAAGGGAAGAGAGAGACCTATGTTGGTGCTGCTCCAACTAGTATTCTACACAGAAGATCACAGGCTCCTGGAACTTCATTTGGGGAAAATCTTTTAAGGGAGCCACCAATTTAAAATCTTCCCTTATATCGAGATGAAAAGGACCGCGGATTAAGTCAGCTATCTCCTTCGGTTATTGCACTAGATTGAATTTCTCATACCTTGCCGCTGAGAAACGACTGTAAGGAAATAAAAAATAAAAAACATTTAAAAGGGAAGTACGTTAGATGAGAACAGTAGGGGTTAAATGCATTGATGTCAAAGTTCAGGGTAATTTTCAGTTCAATACAGAGGAACAAGGAAAAGAAGAACGTCTCTGTGAATGTGACACCCATTTTGGAAGAAGAATGAGTTTAAACATAATCTTGTAGCAAATGTTGATAAAGAAGACGGAGTTGAAATCTACGGATAAATAAAACTATCCATGAATGATCTCATTTGTAATCATTTAAGCATGAGATTCCATTGTTAAGATAAGAAGGGGGGGTAGTCCACATCATTTATCTGTTAGCCGATTCAAAACTTGCTCCATAATCATATAGATCTGAGAAGACTATCATTACCACATATTATTTGGTTGAGTTGCAAACAAGGTAAAATGAAGCTTCCAAAAGAGATTCAAACTCTTAAGATGCATCTAAATGACGACTAGACCAACAATTTCTTGCATCTCACAAAACACTGGGGGAAATTAAAAGATCTTTCATGCCATAAAAAGATAAGTAAACTGTCAATAACCAATGCAAATTGGCACAAGAAAACACATTTGAATATTTTTTAAGGTTAGAAGATTAATCAGCCCCAAGAATCATTGCCATCCTTTAACAATAGTAAAAATTTGGAAATAGTTTTCAACAACAAAGAGATTGAGAAAGACAATAATAACCACGATTCAGAGAAAAAGAAAAGTATGGGCTACAATATGTGGACACTTCAATATGGGTACGTGTGTCAAATAGAGCACAAATGGGCATGGCCTAGAATACTTCATCTATTTGTTCTCTAGAGGTTATCGAAAAAATTCTTCAATTGTTCCTATTTCATGGTTAATTAACAATAAGTGAATCACTGATCTTGGATACACCATTATCTTGTGAATTCGTGCAAACAAGATACATAGCACGAATTCACATTTGCATAAAGCAAAATGATTCACAAACCTTTTATTGAGATGAGATCCAAGATACTCAGATCAAATCTTTTGAAATCACTTGGGCCTATACTTTCTATGCCAGATAAAAGAGCAATGTATTATACTTAAAAAGAACTTGCATGCGAAATTTCTACAATTTTTTTTTTATTTTTTTTTTGAAAACCTTTCTTTTTATTTTTCTTTTTCTTTTTAGTTTGCAATGCTCTCCTCCCTCAGACTGCACCAGTGATGACTAGTAATTTTTTTGGAATAGAACTCGTTCTCCCATGATCTTATATCAGTAGTGGTCATAAAACTTGTTAAATTTCATTTCCATATTATTACAAAAAATAGACTAGTTGGACTAACAATGAATGAAAATACCTTTATTTTTGTTGCAGGACCACCAGGCTTAGCTGTAGCTGTGCTCCCGAAGCTAAACTTTGGCTTCTTATCAGAAGGTTTTAATATTTGGAAAGAACACATTAAAGTCTCATCTATGGTCATCATGGCACCAGCATTGTCAAACTCTCCACAATAATTTGGTGCGGAAAATATGGTCACAAGTTTTCTATTAGCGAAGAACTCATATCCATCTTCCACAACCTGCAAATGTAAAAATATATGGAAATTAAACGCAGTCTTAGCTTTAATGATTGTAGCACTTTTTAAAACTTAAAACGCATTTCAAACCTGGTGAGCTCGACAAATTAAGTCAATGTCATGCCTCTGAACAAATTCTGCCACTCTATCAGCGCCAAAGGTATAGGAAACTCCCCTATCATTCATCCCCCAACCTTGAATATCTTTACTAGGATCAGACCAGAGGAGATCACATAGCAAACCGTTGTCTGGAACATCACAAGGCCGCTGCATATTCCTTATCTCATCCAAATTGTGCAAGTCAGGAGAAAGTCCCCCATGCATGCATAATATCTTTTCATCAATGAGTGCTGCCACAGGTAAGCAGTTGAAACAATCTGTGAATATTTTCCAGACTCTGACATTAAATCTTCTTTTACATTCATCATAAAATCCATAGATACGGTTTACAGAAGCACATTCATGGTTGCCCCTCAAGAGGAAAAAGTTCTCCGGATATTTTATTTTATAAGCAAGGAGAAGGCATATTGTTTCCAAACTTTGCTTTCCACGGTCTACATAATCCCCCAAGAATAAGTAATTGGAGCGAGGAGGAAATCCACCGTATTCAAAAAGCCTCAGAAGATCAGAATATTGACCATGAATATCTCCTGGATAAAATAAAGTAATATACAAAACATGTATTCAATGTTATCTTACTGATAATAGAGAGAGCCAATGAAAAAAGAAAAGTAAATGAACCAGTAGTCTTACAGAAATTTAAAAGAAATGTCTCTTACAGGCAGTTAGTTACATGTATGATTATTGTACCCCAGAAAGATATTAGATGTCAAAATATATGATTTTAAATCTTGTATGCATGAGATATGAAGTTGCCATCCACAGCTTTGTCTTTTGGGGAGAAGAACAGTAATTTTGCACTTTGAGAAGTGAACTGGTTTCGACTAGAAAAGATAAAGCATTGAAGTTATGTAGTTAAGATAAATAGGGCAATTATAGCATTGACATGGATTTAGAAGTTCATTTACAGAACAGGAGCTGGGAATTCATTTCCCTGCCAGGTTGTAGCAAGTGCAACATAAATTTCTGTAGATAAGAAATTTCTGAAAGTCATTTACAAGATGAAGTTAGTCTGTGTATTAGAATAAGTGACAAAGAAAAAGGCACAGACCTAAATCATTTAAGATTAGAAAATTTACCAGCTTGGGAAACAGGCAGATGAGACAACAAAGGACATAGAGGTGGTAGCATGGACCTTGGAAGATGGCAAAGGAAAAGCCTTTGAAGTTAACAAAAAATTCCAAAATCGCGACTGCAACTAAAATAATTGCACAAGGCAATGTACCCCAATCTTTGAAACTCTATCCTCTTGACTGAAACACAGAACATTTAGCAACTCCCTCAGAGATTCTGACACTTTTCTTTTATCGTCATTACTTCTATTATCACTAAAAGCACCAAGAGTAATCTCTCATTCAATATCCTGATTTTTTTTGCATTCTTCAGTTTTGCTTCCCTAGCCTTTGACAAGCAATTAATCATCCCTCATTCAAGCTAACAGCTACCTGCTTAAGATAGCATGCAGGCCAAGACTTATGGCAGGTCCTGGCCTTTTCACCAACACACTTTCTCAAACTTAATAATGCCAGGGTCAACCCGGAATTCAACATTAGGCGATGGTCAATTATGTCTCATCTAAGACATTGAAAATGAACTAGCAAACTTGCATGTCTCATTTTCTAGAAAATGGACAGCAAGTATTCATAAATTAGAAAAATTAAATAGAAAGTGCTTTGGCTAATTTGGTTTCAGAAGTATCCAAATGGACTTAGGGTTATACACAATTTCAAAGGACGGATTTAAAAAACTAAATTGACCCTTTCGATATTTATAATTACACCAGAACTTGGACAAATATTTCAGAAAATCATTGAAATTTGGAAAAACCAGAATGAATAATCAGGGAATGAAGTCGGTGCAAATCATATCACCAAATTCAGGCTACAAAATTTCCTAATCCATACAAGTCAACAATGTCTACTATCAATCCAGAACACAGTGTCATTAGAATGCATTACGAAAAAAAAAAGGCTTGTCGTAATACATTGTTTTCTGTAATACAAGGCCATATACATGTGAGTCAATGAAAAAAAAAATGCTTTTATATGAATAACATTGTATTAAATCTTTATTTGTATTCGTTTTGCATTGATTGATTTTGTGTCACTGTATTTGTGGTACTAATCTAGATCATCTAAAATGAAGTAAGCCATATTGATATTTTTGCAAGTTTTTCCACTCATTCAATTTCCAGATTTTGACGATTTTTATGTCTTAATTCCAAATTCTATATTCCTTGCATTCCAACAAGATACTCTTTTTGTAATTCTTAAGATAAAACATGTCTTATAATATTTAAAAATGGGAAAATTATACTAAACTCTCCCAAATCGGCACCCATTTTGTAAAAACATCTCCAAACTTCAATTTATGACATTTGACCCCTTCAAACAACCATTTTTGTTGCAAATTACACCCTTCATTAGATTTTGACCTTAAAATAGACGAAAAGTTGCACACATGACGTGCATGTGCAAAAATTTGGCTCAAAATACCCATATTGTCCTTTTGTCAAAAATAAAAAATCATTCAAAAAATAAATGAAGGTAACAACAATTTAGGTATTTCAAGTAAAAAAAAAATCACTTGCGGGTCACGTGCGCATCTTTCTCGCCATTTTAATGTCAAAATCTGATGGAGAGCACAAATTGCAATGAAATGGTAGTTTAAAAGGATTAAGTATCTCAGATCATAATTTAGATGTATTTTAGCAAAAACAACTAAATGTGTACGTTTGAGAGGGTTAAGCATAAATTTCCCTTTAAAATAAAGCTTAGCTAATATAAGTTACTGTTATGACAAATTAAGATTTTATATGCAAACAAGTAGAGAAGGGAAAACAAAATAAATTAATTAAGCATAAAAACACAATATTTATTTATATGATTCAACACAAAAGCCTGCATTGGGAGTGGAGATGATCATAGAGAAATTCCAAAGACAAAAAATGGACAAGGGTGATGAGAAACACTCAAACCTAGCCTCAAAATCTACCAAAGGTGGTCTATGTTATCTCTTTTTTAAACAAGCGTATTTAGTTTCAAGAGTTTGAATACAATATGGTTAAATTGATACAGAATTCCTAAGGTTATGATGATATTTTGATAACCATCAGTATCAAAAACAAGCCAAAAAAAAACTATCTGGATATCGATAATCGTTTCCAGAACAATAATTTGAAACAATTTTAGAACATATGAAAGTCTGCCAGCAGCCACAGCACTTAATTTCTTGGAAACTATTATATTTACTCAAAGCCCACAGCACATAATAGTGTCATACTCAAAATTGAAGAACTAAGAATGATAATCCATCGCCAGGGCACAAAATTCTGAAGTCAAACCCAAAATTTGATCAAGACCCAAACCAAATAAATACCGACGATTAACTATCAGAAATCAAAATTAAAACAAGAATAATACCGCAGATCTTGATGGGTGCTTCGAGCTCGAGGAGATTAGGCTGCCTCAAGAAGAGATTCTTAGAGACAACACAGAGCTGCCTGATCTCTGCCTCAGAAAGCTGCACCTGCTTCCCCGGTCTCCCTCTAACTTCAAGCAGCCTGTCAATTATGCCGTCCAGGACTGCAGGTTCCATATCTGAGTCGGTTCTTTGATCCCAAAATTTAAGCTTCTTCAGAGTGAAACAGGCAGGGGACAAAGCAAAGGAAAAGCAGAGAAGAATAAAGAAGACCCACTTTGATTTTCTTCTATGGCTGCAAAATCTTGCATATGTAAAAGAATGAGAGAGAGAGAGAGAGAGATGGGTTTGAAATGGAAATTCTTTAGCTGTGGTGTGGCTTGGATGTTTGGAAAGGAATGGTGGCCAAGGAATTGGAAAGTGAAGAATATATTCTTTTTAAGTAGAAAACTCTTCACACAAAGAGAGAAAGAAAGAAAATTGTGAGGGGGAAGGATGGGCCAAAGTGGTGTGGTGTGGTGTGCTGTGGTGAGTGCGGAACCTCAAAGAACTCACTCAAAGATAATGCCTCCCTCCGAGGATGACGCATGGAGTAATGTCAAATTCAATATTCTACATTCTTTCGCACTTTCAAAGTTGAAACCCGGGGCGGCAACTGCCAGGCGCACCGCACCACACCACACCACACCATGCCACGCCAATGCTTTTTTTTTTTTTTTTTTTTTTTCAGTAACATAAAAAAACAATTAGGACAGTATTTGTGTTGGCTTATTCGATTCTTCTCAAGTTGACACGGGAGTCAATTCAGAAACGGCTCATTTAGTTCAACGAGTTATAATCTATTTAAAGAAGCAGGTTATATGATTCAATTCGATGTGCATAACTCATTTATTTAATAAATTAGTTGCGTTAGATTGAGCCGACACAAACCGAATTTGTATAATCCATTTGATAAATAGGTGGTGTTAGTTGATTCAAACACAACCCATTTGACCAATTTTGATTTATATATGAATTTAAATAAAAAAAAAAATTACTTTATATGAACTTTAGCCTTTTAGCATTTTGTTTTCTAGTTATAAAATAAAATAATTTAATTTACAGACTATGCAAGTCACCCATATGTTAACCAAGTTGGCGCGAGATTGACCCGTTTTATAAATGGGTTAATTCAAGTTGACTCAAACCCAATTATACAAAACCTTAACATACCCCAAGAGGCTAGAGGTAACAAATATTCTATTAGCATAGTTAGACTTGAAGGAGAGAAAATTAATCCAATCTATATAAACATTAGCCATGTCTTTACATTAATTTCCAGCAAAAGCTTAAAGTTTCTTTCCCTCCAAATGATGTAGACTGGAAGGGTTAGCATCGATTTAACAATCTTACAATAAGGAGTTCCATTTGATTTTGTAGCCCACATCTCAGTAATAAGTCATCCTAACAAGAATAAACACAACTTGCCAAACAAAAAGTTGCCAGATGCTGAAAGCACAAGAGAAAAAGAAGACTATGTGAGCCAACACGAGGGAATACATGTAACACTCCAGTCTTATATATATTTGAAAGATGAGTAAAGTAGTCTAAATAGAGTAGATGGTTTATAAACTTAGTCATGAGTGTTAAGTCCTACATTGTCTAGTTATTATATGAAACTAAGTTTTTTAAGAAATTCTAGAGAAACTTCAAATTAACTAATTATTTTGGGTTGATAGCGTAGATGTATGTAGCTAACGTTTTTCTCTGGATCGTTATAATACAAGTATGCTAATTAAATCTCCAAGATTTGATTACAATTAACACTAAATGATGAATATTCTAGTACCAACCTAATATGAAAAATATATATCCTAACATATTCCCCCAAACACAAGCATGGGTTTGGGGAAAAAAAATAAAAATTGGCTTGACTCAATCTAGTGCAACAAAAATCATAATTTGAGCCTAACCTAATCTTATGCGCTTAATCATAAGGTCAACTTTGTTATCCTTTGATGACTGTTGGATGTTCTTATTGAAGAGGCTATAATCTAGTGTGATATGTTACCAAATCCAGTCGTGAGCTTGATCTTATGAGTCAATGGAGATGGTGGTAGGTAGCGTACACATTAGGGATAGTTGTGACCGATGGTGTTTGCTAAGAGGTGCCTAGATCGATGGTAGTGGCGAATGGTTAAGAAGGACAATGGCATTGACGATGGTGGCTAACAGAGATTTGCAGTGGTGGTGGCCGGTTATAAACAGTAATGATAGGCGGAAGCTGGCCAAAGATAGTAGCCGATAAATTGAGGCTAGAGGTGAAGTCAACCAATAGAGAAAAATGCCAACACGACAATATCCTAGATTACAAGCTGTGTTAGCCCACTTGCACTAGATATTAGGTTAGGTGACCCAAACCCGACACACATGAATTGTATAACCTCGCACACTTGGCAGTTATTGGGTCAGGTGATCCAGACCTGACTTCCACATGCCGAACTTGGATTAGCCCACTTGGGCCGATAATTGGATCCAATGACCCAAATCACACCCGCATGTGAGACACGTGCAAAGAATCCACTTAAGTCAATTGACAAATCCATCCTTCTTCTTAGTGTACTCCGTTATCACCTTCTTTTGCAAATCAACATTATACAATTCGTCTTTTGGGTCCTTCCCACTCCTTATCACCTTAGTATCATCAGTTCCATAAATCTCAGTTCTACTTTGTTTTGTATCATTAAAATAGAGATCCAAGGCATCCTCATCTTCAAAGCCTCTCTCCTCTTCCATCACACCTTCAACTTTGTCTTCATCCTCTTTAGAATTAATACGGGTCAACTAGCCAATTGGCGACACCAGAGTATTACTCGATTCATATGGAGAGAGCGCTTTACACGGGTCTAAAGTTTATTCGATAGGGATGGGTACACAAAGTGGCCATACATTGGAGGGTTCCTCGTTATAAAAAGAAGAAAGAATCAGAAGAATGATCACCAGAAAAAGCCTCATGTATCAGCTTAGGAAGCTTTCCTCGACCTCTTTCCCATTGCCATAATAATAGAAAAATCTAACATGATCTCACACTATTCGTAATCGTTGGCCAAGAGACATTTGGAGCCATGGCCATGAACCAATGATTAGTCAACAACCACACACGCTTGCATGCGCGTGTACTCACCTGCTCAAGCTACCAAAATGCTACAAGGTTTTCTAAAGACTTTAGAGAAAATTAATGGTCACCATAGCAAAACCCCAAAACCCTGTTAAAGTAATGATTATATAATTAAATTTATCTCTTTCTATAAGTTTAAGTTTCAACTTATGCAGGCTATTTTTTAAGAGAAATGTTTGGTTTTTTTTTTTTGCCAATTTCTTATTCATTTCCATACAAGAAATGGACAAATCCACCATTGATTCTATAGGGTCAAGAAGAGATAGGTTGGAGAATGACCCAAAACAAATCTCATTTGTTTAATCATCACATTTCCTCTTCGGGGCCATCTTTGATATTCGTTTTTGTTCACTAGCCTTTAAACACATTTGATAGCTCTATTGAGTTTTCTAGAAATGATAGCCCTCACTGTAAATTTTTTTTTTTAAAAAAAAAATATATCTTCATAGTATATGTAAGTTCTTATTGGCATAATTCGGTAAGCAAAATGGTAACCAAAAGTGCCAAGATTCATCATCCATGAAAGTACCGTTCTGATGGGAAGAAGTGCCATTCGGACACTTGAAGAATTCTATTTTTCTTGAAAGCCTCGTCTGTAATCTCATTTGCAAGCCCTTCTGAATGAGCTCGATAAACAAGAATTTCTGAGAGCCTCATCTATAGTCTCCTCTAAACCCCGTCCATACGCCTTTTTTTTTTTTTTTTTGTCTAGTGACTTTTACTAAAAAGGTTATATCTAGAGTTTCAGACCTCTTATTGGAGCAATCTTTGTGGCATTGGAAAGCTAACTCAAATATCTACATAGTCATGTTTCACGAGATTTAGCTTATTCCAATGTTTACTAGGTCCAAACGGGCCATAAAGAGAAGATTGCAGAATGACTCGTGTGCAATCTCGTCCAAACGAGATTGCTGATGGCCATATGTTAAAAACACATTCTGGACGTGTTTCTTTGCCTTGTACGGACGCCGCTTACCTCTAACAGTTTTAAATGAATATAAACTATTTCATAGGTCTATCAATGATGAGGCTATTATAAATACACCTTTATAAAGAGGGAGATATACGAATTTTCACCCTAGAGAGTTCGTGAAAGGCTATGCTTAGAGAGAATTATTGTGAGCCTTGTTGTTCCTCTTAGAGGATCTTTGTTAGTTGATTATGAGCGTTATTGAAAAGTCTATCAAAAGGATTAGGTAAAGGAGAATCACGTTGAAGAAGATTATGAGCGAGGAGATGAGTTGAAGGCTTGTTGATCTTACAGAATTAAGGTCTTGCATCGGTTTGTAAGTATTCCTAGTGTCTATAGTCTTTGGATAATATTGCACAGACGTCCAAAGGGTGTCTCGTAAATCCAGGTATTACCTAGAAGGTATTTTAAAAAGTAGCGTATGTTTGTGTGGTCTCACGTACGTCCGCTGTACAGTTTGCAGAGCGTACGTTCGGTGATCCCCCCCGTACGTCCGCACTAAAAACAGCAGTGTACGTTCGCCTAACCTAGCGCATATTTGCCTCCAGAAGGTCAGTGTTTTGCTTCTATTTTCTAAGGGATCAATGTGTGGTTAGGTTAACGCTAAGGGTTTTGGGCCTTGTTAAAACAACTTTATTGAAAACCTTTATTGATCGCTCTTATGGAAAAGATTTCGAATAATAAAAATGGTTGTTTTTATCGGGGTATTACACTCACCAAAATCTTTGTGTTGATTTTTCATATTTTGATGATTGCTTGCTTAGATTTAAATATCCAATAATTCTGCATAAACTGTGATATTTATCTGTTTAATATTTTTCAATATATATATGTCACACACTAGACAAAAGTTTTTGGGAAAAATATAAAAAAGATCCCCAAACTACTAACTATTTGCAATATAGTCTCAAATGTTCAAAAGGTATTAAAGTAGCCCCCAAACTATTAAAATGTATAAAAAATGCCACTTATTTATTTATTTATTTTTTATATTTCTATAATACCCCTATTCTATTAACAAGTAAAATAATTGTTAAAAAAAAAAACTAAACAATTTTTTTTTAAAATACAAAAAAAACCAATGGGCAAATAAATACAAAAAAAAAAAGGAATAAATAAATAATTAGTTACTGTATTTAGTCTAAATTACAAATTACTTCATATCGTATTAAAGTAAAATCAATTGGCGAATAAAAACAAATTTTTAACAAAATTTGACTTCAGAGATTAAAATTGTTTTCTTTAGAATATCTCATGATCTGTACCTTTGATTTTATATTAATACGGCATGAATATGCACTATAGTTGGCCTAAATTAGTCATTGTAGTTGGCCTAAATTATTTATTTATTTCATTTTTTTTTTTTGTATTTATTCCTTCATTGGTTTTTTTTTTTTTTTTTTTTGGTATTTTTAAAAAATTGTTTTTTTTTACTATTATTTTATTTGTTAAAAGGATAGGGGTATTATAGGAATATAAACAAATAAGTGGCATTTTTTATACATTTTGGTAGTTTGTGGGCTACTTTAGTACATTTTGAACACTAAGAGGCTATATTGCAAACGACTGATAGTTTGATGGGCTTTTTTATATTTTTCCCAAAGTTTTTTGTGGCTTATGCAATATGGATATAGGCTATGTCAAAACAATTCCAGCTGCTGAATACTAAGTTCTAGCTTCGTTATACCTGCATGTGTTCATTCGATCTATTCGATTATTTAGAATACAAGTTTATAAATTTCTTGGTAAATAACCATAATAATAGAAAGATCGATCTTTCAAACTAACCACCTCCTTTCCCTCAAAGCATTAATATTTGTAGACGAGTAAATGTTATCCGAAAAGTTTATGCTAATATTAGCAAAGTGATTAAATAAAAAATTTATAATTCACTTAAGTTTTAAGATAAAAAATAATTTAATTATTTAGTTAATATTCAAATATTCACTCTCACATATGAGCTCAATTATTCTTTAATAATTGAGTTAATATGTGAAGTATTTACTTAAAATGATTAAATATTTACTTAATCATTTAGTCCTGATCCTCCCTCTCATCATGAGATGGGCATTAGATCGAAGACTTCTTTTGTTTATTGGTTTCACTTTAATACTTGGTGCATATTGATGAATCAGTGATCAAAATGGCTTCCTTTTTCAATCTGTTTTTCTCGGAAATGTGGTTTCTTTTTGGGTAATTACCTTTTGTTTTTATAAACTATAGCACCTTAATACTTTTTTTTTCCATAAACTACCAACTATGACGCTTGACCAGTTGATCCCATCAAACTATAATCTTATGACACTTTCTCCCCTTTCGCCAGTCAACGAGGTTAAAATTAACGGTCAACGGTCATGTGATTTGCATGTGCCATTTTTAATTTTTTTCCTTCTACTTTTACCCTCACTTCAAATCAACAAAATGATGCTTATACCCTCTTAAACCTTAATCTAACACATGAAAAAAATTGGAAGTGAGGACAAAAGTGGAAGAAACAAAATTTAAAATGGTACATGCAAGTCACATGATCGTTGACTGATAAATTTAACTCATTTGACTGACGGAAGGGAGAAAGTGTCATAAGATGATAGTTTGATGGGGTCAAGTATTATAATTGGTAATTTATGGGAGAAAAATATTAAGATGCTGTAGTTCATAGGGACAAAAGATAATTACCCCTTTCTTTTTTTATTGCAAATGATCATACTATTTCTGTCAAGGCTAGTGACCCAAATAACCATTGAAAATTGAAAAATGAAAAAGAGAAAGCAAAAATAAACAAACAAACAAACAGCAAGATGCTCGACAACCAGTAACGTCGCTTAAGCGGGAGAGGCAAAGGAAGAAGATGGAGAAGTAGCCGGAGAAGCCTGCTATCTGGAGCATGAGCTGCGTACTTCAGCATGTCACCATCTCTCGTCTCATCCCCAAAAGTTGACATGGCATAATCATTTTAACCAAAAAAATCAATCATCATGAATCAAATGTTATGGAAGAACACGCCATATTAACTCTAAGAAAATGAGAACTACATATACGGTGCAATCCCCACCCAACACTCTTACTCGAGAAGCTTTGGTTGGTGATCTCATTGACCAAGATACCCGATGGTGGAATCCTATTGTGCTTCAAGAAAATTTTACACCGGAGGAAAGCCACCTAATCCAATCCATTCCGATCGGCAGTGCCCATCAACAAGATCTACAGATATGGAGGGGTACGAACTCTGGAATTTTTACAGTCAGAAGTGCTTACCACCTTGCAAAGGAGGTTACTACAGGATCCAAAGCTGAGAGTTCACGACGTAACTCAGACAGTCCTATTTGGCAAGGTATATGGGGACTTCAACTAGCAAATGCTAGCAAAAATTTTATGTGGAGGGCGTGTCATGACTTATTGCCAACAAGAGACAACCTTTGTCGGAGGAAAATAATCAATGATCCTATGTGTCCGATATGTGGGTTGGAGGCTGAAACAACGTTCCATATACTTTGGGCTTGCCCATCTACAATGGATGTATGGTGTGAGGGATCCCGAATCTTCCAAAAATTCATTGCACAAGCGCCAGATTTTCTGCAATTGGTGGAAGGAATTTTTCAGAAGTGTGGTAAGGAAGATTTTCATATTTTTGTGGAAACGACAAAAAAATTTTGGTTTCGCAGAAATAAATGGATTCATGAAGGCCTATTTACTCCCCCACATGAAATAGGCAAGATGGCCTCGCTTGCAATAGAGGAGTTCACAAGGTGTAATGAGACAAAGAAAGAAGATGCTAACAACAGTGGCACAGTACAATCGACATGGACAAGACCTCCTCCCGGGTGGTTCAAAATTAACTGTGATGCTGCTGTTGATGGAAATAAAGGAGTGATGGGAGGAGGATTGATCATCCGAGATAGCGCAGGGAAACCTTATGCAGCCAGAAGTTTCACGAAAAGGGGCTATTTAGATCCGACGACTGTTGAGGCAATGGTGGTAGTTCAAGCAGCTCGTTTTTGCAAAGAAATGGAGGTGAATAACGTGATACTTGAAGGTGATGCATCTACGATTATAGCTGCGTTACAAGAAACAGAACCAAATGCAAGTAGATATGGACACCTTATAGAAGAGGCAAGGATGATCTTAAATTCCCTACCGATCTGGCAACCCAATCATGTAAGACGATCTTTAAATGGTGTAGCCCACTGTTTAGCGAAACTGGCTACTAAGAGTGTCATAGATAATATTTGGAAGGATGAGATGCCTAACTGTATCTGTGATATTATTCAAGCGGAGTTAATTGCTCCAGCCTGAGTCTTTTTTTAATGAAGAAGTTATTCTTTTTTCAAAAAAACTCTAAGAAAATGAGAGGAGAAAAATGGAGTGATGAAAGAGTCCGTGATCTAAATTCTAATATCATACATAATTTTGCCCAAACGTATGAAATGCATATAAGTTACAAAAATGATATTGTTGAAGGCCCAAAAGCCAATTTCTCAATAAAAACAAATGTTCTACATGGGCTTGACAATATTGGTCCGAATTGACAATCCAACCCAAACCAAACTGGCTTGTTCGTTTTGATCATTCTCAATAGGGACTAAAAATTGAAGTTTGGCCCATGGAGTCGACCCTTATAGCAGTAAACATCCAAATTTCATTTAAAAACTCATAAAAACCTCAATCTTAGCCCTTATGGCAATACAGCAACGTATGAAATTTCAAATATACATTGTTATTTGCATATTGAGGTAGGATATTTGCATCATTCTTTTTCCTGTTCTTTTGTTTAATTCTTTGTTTTCCACATGAAGAATAATAGCCTTAGGAAATTCTATTGATATTATAATATTGAATTGTTAATGAATATTACATGCTGAAACTTTAGACTCTCCCATAAACATATTGAGGTAGTTCCATAAAGGCGTAAGCCTTTACATTTTACACCCAAATATTTTTCTAATTTAATTAAGTTTCTTATGGAAATCAAATAGGCCTTAAGTTAATTGATGATAATATTCCACAATGTGAAATGCATTATCATTTGATATGGGTATTAAGGCACCAAAACAACCAAAAAAATAAAATAAAATAAACCAAAACAATCAAACAGTGTTTTAAGTTAATTGATTGCATTGCTACAATATATCCATTTGCAGCCTTTACATTTTACACCCAAATATTTTTCTAATTTAATTATTCCAATCTATATAAACATTAGCCATATCTTTACATTAATTTCCAGCAAAAGCTTAAAGTTTCTTTCCCTCCAAATGATGTAGACCGGAAGGGTTAGCATCCATTTAACAATCTTAGAGCATTCCCAAAGAAGGAGCCAAATGTTACTTTTATCTAAAATGGCTCATTAAATTTGTAAAATACCCCTATCATTGGAGAAGCAAAAAAAAAAAAAAAAAAAAGATATTTTATTAAATGAGCTAAAAAAAGCTATATGTAGTAGCACTATTCAAAGAGCTATTTCATTTTTTTTTTATTTCTCACTTATTTTCTCTTTTCCCAAAAATATCTTGTGCTATTTCTCTTCCACATCTCCCTTTTTTCAAAATTTTATCCTACTATTTCTTTCTCCATATATCTTTTTTCCCAAAAGTTGAAAATTAGAATATTTAAGAAAAATACAATCCTTATAAAAAATAAAAAATAATAATATTTAAATGATATAGATAAAAATATAACAAATCGGATGTAGGAAGCATATAAAAATTCATTAGTTAAAGTAAATAAAATGAGCTTTGAGGAGTCATTTTGCATAAAATTTGGCTCCTCCATTGGGAATGCTCCTACAAGAGGGAGTTCCATTTGATTTTGTTGCCCACATATGAGTAATAAATCATCCTAACAAGAATAAACACAACTTGCCAAACAAAAAGTTGTCGGATGTTGAAAGCACAAGAGAAAAAGAAGACTATGTGAGCTAACACAAGGGAATACATGTAACACTCCGGTCTTATATATATTTGAAAGATGGGTAGAGTAGTCTACATAATGTAGATGGTTTATAAACTTAGTCATGAGTGTTAAGTCTCACATTGTCCAGTTATTAGGTGAAACTGGGTTTTATAAAAAATTCTAGAGAAACTCCAAATTAACTAATTCTTTTGGGTTGATAGCGCAAATGTACGTAGCTAACGTTTTTCTCTTGATCGTTATAATACAAGTATGCTAATTAAATCTCCAAGATTTGATTACAATTAACGCTAAATGATGAATATTCTAGTATCAACCTAATATGAAAAATATATATCCTAACATATTCCCCCAAACTCAACCTTGGGTTTGGGAAAAAAAAAAAAAAAATTGGCACGATTCAATCTAGTGCAACAAGAATCATAATTTGAGCCTAATATAATCTTATGAGTCTAATCATAAGGTCAGCTTTGTTATCTTTTGATGGCTATTGGATGTTCTTATTGAAGAGGCTAGAATCTAGTGTAATGTGTTATCAAATCCGGTTGTGAGCTTGATTTTATGAGGCAATGGAGACGGTGGTAGGTGGCATACACATTAGGGATAGTTGCGACCGATGGTGGTTGCTAAGAGGTGCCTAAATCGATGGTAGTGGCTAATGGTTAAGAGGGACAATGGCATTGACGATGGTGGCTAACAGAGACTTGTAGTGGTGGTGGCTGGTTATAGACAGTAATGATAGGCGGAAGCTGGCCAAAGATAGTGGTCTCAATTAAGGTGAAGTCAACCGATGGAGAAAGATGCTAGCATGACGATATCCTAGATAACAAGATGTGTTAGCCCACTTGCACTAGTTATTAGGTTTGGTGACCCAAACCCAACACGCATGAATTGTATAACCTCACACACTTGGCAGTTATTGGGTCAGGTGATCCAGACTTGACTTCCACATGCCGAACTTGGATTAGCCCACTTGGGCCGATAATTGGATCCAATGACCCAAATCCTACCTGCATGTGAGACACGTGCAACAAACCCACTTAAGTCAATTGACAGATCCATCCTTCTTCTTAGTGTACTCCGTTATCACCTTCTTTTGCAAATCAACACTATACAGTTCGTCTTTTGGGTCCTCCTTGATAACACAAAATCTTCAGACCATGATTCTAGCAAAACGTGATTATGGCAGTCCAGCTGGGATATGATTCTCATCTCCTAAAATCACTCTCATGGATATTGTACAAACGTTACATATGTTATTGCTTTTGTATTATACACATTCCATACATATATTTACTTTCCTTGTATTACCTGCTCTTGTAAAGCTCTATATAAGTAAATGAAATATAGCTCTTTATCTTACCTTGAGATAGAGTTTCTCAATCGTCTTTATGGTATCAGAGCTATTAGTGAGATAGAGAGATTTTTTTTTCCCAAAACCTTCTGCATCTAATCATGTCGACTCACACCGAAGATTACCCCTGTCCTGTGACACAAAATGCTGCTAATTTCGTGTCACTTCGCCTCTCCTCCACCAACTTTCTCCATTGGAAAACCCAAATGATGAATATCCTTGAGAGCTATGATCTTCAAGGATTTGTCACAGAAGAAACTAAAGCACCACCTCAAAGTGTTGTTGATGGTGAAAATGGCTCCAAACCCAATCCAAACTTCATTAAATGGCGAAAGACATATCACCTAGTGAAATGTTGGCTCACTGCTACTCTTTCCGAAGAAGTCCTTGGGATTGTAGTAGGCCTCGACACTGTTGTTGAGGTCTGGAATGCTCTTGTTCATTCCTTTGCTTATGTGTCCCTTGATTGCCGTTTCGCACTCAAGCATCATCTCAAAACGATCACTCGAGGCACAAGCACTTTAGCTGAATATTTACAGCGCTTCAAGGTAGTTTGTGATGACCTTGCTGCCATAGGAAAACCAGTTCCTGATCCTAAAAAGTCTTGGTGGTTTCTCAATGGTCTTGGCAAAGGCTATGAGATGTTCACTACTACCATGCTTTGTCCACCTATCCCACCATATTCGGAGGTTGTTACACTCATGGAGAGTCATGCTGCACGCCACAAATTGGACATACAGACCCCTCCTTAAATGTTTCTGTGGGCAGCGTTTCAACAAGCACAAAAAAGGTAATGGATCTTTTCACTCTTTCAACTCTTGTGGACGTGGTTTTGTCCAAGGGAACTCCTTTGTTTCCAAACCCACCAGTCCTCAAATTGGACAACACCAAGGTGGACCCTCTCCAAAGACAAACAATGATGAAAAACCTGGGTGTCAAATCTACAACAAAAGGAACCATACTACTATCAAGTTTTTTAATCGCTTCAATCACTCATTCACTCTGGAGGACGTTCCTCAAGCCCTTGCTGCCATGAAAATTGCAGACACTCAAGATGGAGATTGGTTCCCCGATACCGAGGCTACTTATCATATTACTAGCAACCCAGGTAATTTTCATCTCTTACACCTTACCATGGTCATGATGGAGTAATGGTAGGCAATGGAAAATTTTTACCTATTACACATATCGGACAAGCACATATTGGTTCTGCTAGCTCTCTCGATCCAACTTAATGATGTCCTCTTGGTTCCTCAAATTAAGAAAGACTTTCTATCTATTAGTAAACTTACATATGATTTTCCCTTAATATTCGAGTTTGATGGAAATGGCTTTCTCATTAAGGACATGTTCACTAACAAAGTCGTAGCCAAAGGGAGCAAGAGGGGTGAACTGTATGTACTTGATGGAGATCCGGTAGCATTCTTTTCTCATCATTTTCGAAGAGTTGACAACAATTGTTGGCATTACCGTCTTGGCCATCCACACATGCGTATTGTTGATCATTTACGCACTAATAATCTTATTTCATTTGATTCACACTTTAAAAATCCTGCAGTTTGTACTAGTTGTCAAATGGGAAAGTCATGCATGCTCCTTTTTCTCACTAGAGACAATAAAATAAAAGCTCATTTTTCTAAGGTTCATAGTGATTTATGGGGACCAGCCCCAGTTATGTCTTGACAACAATATAGATTCTATGAAATTTTCATTGATGATTATACGCATTTTACATGGTTCTATCCTATGTGTAAGAAAGGTGAATTGATCATTTGTTTTGAGCCTTTTCACAGATATGTCACTTGTCAATTTGATGCTAAGATTTGTATCTTTCAAAGTGATGAAGGTGGGGAATTCTCCAGTTTAGCTTTTACCAAGCTCTTGGCACACTTAGGCATTCATCATCAATTTGCTTGTCCAAAAACTCCCGAACAAAATGGGACTGCAGAATGTAAGCATTGAAACATTACCGAATTGGGGCTCACAATGATGTTTCATGCTTGTCTTCCTCCTTGGTTTTGGGTTGAATGTTTTTCTACTGCTGTGTTTTTAATTAACTGGTTGCCTTCTTCACAGCTAGGCATGGATTCTCCATTTTTTCCTCTCTACCATAAGCATCCTGATTATGGCACTCTTTTCATTTTAGGATGCAAATGTTTTCCCTACCTTGGTGATTATCGACACAACAAATTAGACCCAAAGTCTTTCCCATGTGTGTTTCTTGGCTACAGCTCTAAACATAAAGGATACAAGTGCTTTGGTCGTACCAAAAATAGTACTCGCCAATTGCACGAATCGTTTTGCAATAAAGTGGTTGTACAAGTGCGAGTGTCGAACCCACAAAGAATCGGGTTTGTGATAATTAATTCTATGCCTAAACTAGTATTACCTTAACCTAGTTCCAAAATCAAACAGGTAGCGTGCGTAAAATATAAACTAATTTAAACGCATAAAAAACAAATAAATAAAAAAGCTTAAGGTCTAGAATCCACCTCACCATATTGAAATACACAATTAATTTCTACATCCGTCTATCGATTAAAAACGATGCATGACCTAGTGTCACGCTAGTTCATCATTCTTACGCCCTAGGAATGTCCTATCATGCCTATTGAAATACTCAAAGTATTCGTCCATTTGACGAAAGACAAAATATGAACGATTTAGGTCCAAAGGATCCAATGTGAATGTGATTTAACTCAAACTACAATGGATAAATGAATGTAATCCGAACGATGAAATGTATCCATCGGACTAAACGCTATAAATAAACAACTACGGTACAATCAATGTAATCTTCTCACAAAATTGAAATGAAACGAACATGCATGACTAATTAAAGATAGATTAACGTAAAAAACTAATCATGAAAGCATGAAATTAAATCCATGGTGAGGGTTCATCTTCAACCTTAGTTGAAGATTAGCCTCCCATGCTAAAGGGAAATATAATCAACAAGCAATAAAAGCAATAAATTAAGAAATGACGTTTAGGAGTATTTACAATGAAGAATAGGGAGGTTTTAGGCCACTGAGGGCGCCTCCAACATATCACAAGCGTAAGTTTTCAAGAAAACATAAAGGGACTATTTATAGACAAAAATAATGTGATGCCAGGTCACGTGGGTGTGCACGATCGCAGGTGGTGCGCTCGATCGCAGGCCCGTCTGCGTTCAATCGTATGCTGTGCATTCGACCGCACTGCCGTGTGTGCTTGATCGTAGGCGTGGCGCTCGATCGCCATGCACTCGATTGCGAGATGTGTGCTCGATCGCACGTAACTGCTCTGAAATCCCACGGCGCAAGCGAGTTAGCGATGGCAGTTAGGGCGACGCGGACTTCACGAGCTGACGAGGCATGCGCTCGATCGCGCCCCTTGCGCTCGAGCGCAGTGCGCTCGATCGCATTGGCAGGGGCCAAACTTTCATCTTTTGCTCAATTCCACCCCTTTGAACCCCAATTTGCACCAAGGACCTACAACACACTAAAACACTAAAACAACACAAAATATTAGATATTAACAAAACTAAGAGCCTAACAAACATAAGTTAAGGGGGGGTCTAATATACAATATTTGACACCGATCATGCTTCTATCACTATAAAAAACTATTTTTTTAGTAACCGACCATCAGTAACGTTTTAATTGCCTTAAAACGTTACTAAATGATGGTAACATGCCATTGGTAACGTTTTTGGCACGTTACTAAACCATAAGTTGCTAATGGACATTTAGTAACGTTTCGACAATGCCACGTTACCAAATGGTAACTTGAAACGTTACTATTATTATTATTATTTTTTTTTTCGGACACCGTTGGTAAGTAAAATGTTACAAACGGCGTAACGTTTCACTTTTTGAAATGTTACCAGCGGAAATTTTTTATTTTTTATTATTTTTTTTATTTTCAGACCTTGTTGGTAACGTTTTAAAAACTGAAATGTTACTAATGGGGTAACATTTTGAAAACTCAAACATTACCAATAGATTTTTTTTTTTTTTTTTTTTTTTATTTTCACACCCCGTTGGCAACATTTCAAAAACTGAAACGTTACTAATGGGGTAACGTTTTAAAAACTTAAACGTTACCAACAGATTTTTTTTGTTTGTTTGTTTTTTTTTTTTTTTTTTTTAATTTTTACAACCCGTTGGTAACGTTTCAAAAACTGAAAACGTTACTAACATGGTAACGTTTCAAACACTAAAACGTTACCGTTGGAATTTTTTTTTTTTTAATTTTCAGGCCCCATTAGTAACGTTTTACTTTTTAAAACGTTACCAACGGGGTAACGTGTTATTTTTATAAAACGTTACCAACGGGGTCCCAAAAAAAAAAAAATTCCAATATCCCATTCATTTTTCAATTATTTTTAGCATTTTATACCTATCCATATATCCATCAATTAATCCAACAATTAAACTAAAATGATCCATCAGCTAAAATAAAATCCATCAATTAAACTAAAATGATCCATCAACTAAATAAAATCCATCAATTAAACTAAAATGATCCATCAACTAAAATAAAATCCATCAATTAAACTACATAATATATCTATAAATTAATCCATAAAACTAACCAAGATCCAACAATTAAACTAAAATGATCCACAAGCTAAAATAAAATCCATCAATTAAACTAAAATGATCCATCAACTAAAATAAAATCCATCAATTAAACTACATAATATATCTATAAATTAATCCATAAAACTAACCAAGATCCAACTATCATAAATTTCAACAACTACAAATTGTTTATATACATCAACATAAACTGTTAATAAACGAATAAACTGTACATATATATAATCAATAATCAAAAAACAAACATGATACTCAATTGTCTTGGTCGTGTAAGAAATGGTGAAGCGGCTCCATCTATCCTCCTCTCCCCGTCCTACACAATACTAATATTCATACAAACAAGAAGACATTTGAATTAGCAATATCATAAGGCTTAAAAATAGTAGAAATAAAAATGGACCAAGTACATAAAAAAATAAATATTCGAAAGGAAAAAAAAAAAAAGAATCAATCTCTGAGTTAAATAATCCAATATCGACGGGAAATGAAGGAAAGAAGCTGATTACAAAACAATTAAACTATTTAAGTTAAAAAATAAAAGCTAAGCAAGACCGTGACATACAATCTTTATGAACACAAATCGCATAAGCATGCAGTCATGGACCATGACCTTAATTGCATGAGGAGAGCTTATTAATTCTCTATGCAATCTAATAAGTATGAACCCACTACTAGCTCTTTCAATTTCTATATTTAACTCGAATGTCGGTAATATTAAAACTACTAACAAGTTCAGATTTATGGTAAAAAATACAACAAATGTCAAGGCCAAGTTGTCTGTATGTAGTTCATATTGTTTTCTGTATATTCCAAAGTCAACCACTATGTAGTGTATAAACATATATAGATCACATTGATCTCAATATTCCAAACTCATCCATGAGTGAGAAGTCATTAAGTCAATTTTATTCATTTCCAATAGTACCAAACAGCTGGCCAGCTAGAGGTTAGCCAACCTTGCTGATGAACTCACTTGTCTATCTTAAGAAAGATCTAACCTTCACTGAGGTATTTGAAAGAAATATAAACGGCAACGTTAATCTGTATCCCTATGCTTCTCCATCATAATTCGGCTGCGAGTAACCACATAAGGTTTAACTTCAAGAGATAGAACCAAAATACCAGTTGACACTGCTAAACTTGACAACTATTATTTAAATTTAAAACGCTAATAACTTAGCATTCGGATATGTTCTGGCTACAAAAACAAAAATGAAAAAAAAAAAAAGAACAAATCATATAGTATAGAACCATGAAAACAGAAAAAGAGAAAAGAACAGGAAAAAGAAAAAAGAAAAATTCTTTAAGTATGAAGCATTTCTTTGATAGATCTCAAATCCTTATATATCAACAACGTACTCTAAATGGAGGCGTTAAGTATGATGATTGCCACCCATCATAAGTGTCTTATACTACGTACTCACATAAAGAAGAATTCCACACAATATTAACTACTCATCTAGTTCACTTTCTTTCATACACATCAAGTGTTTACGCTAATGGATTTTACAACCAAGATCATTTGACCCCTCATTAGTGGCAACTTAAAGTGGCCGCTATTTGGAACACATTAAGTGGCCGTTATTTGGAACACATCAAAGTGGCTGTTATTTAAATTAAAAAAAAAAAAAACCAAAAACAGAAAACACGAAAAACGTAATGCATGTGATCTTCATATTCATATATGTTCAATCTAGCACTTGGCTCTAAGCAAATATATGCAAATATCCAACCAATAACAATCAATTTCCAATGATGGCCCAAGTACAAAAATCGAAATATATATTTAAGTTGTGCACATATACGTACCGCTATATGTAGAACCATGTACGCTCACACTGTCACTTCGATGTAAACGTCTTATGTCCAACTAAGATCCATGTTCGGTCTTCATTGCGATCGTCGTCTGGTTGTACATTTACGTCATCTACAAGCATAATAAGTGATTATTGAACAAAATTAGTAACAGTAAACATGATATTCAGTTACCCTAGATAATCGTGTTATGAAATAAGAAACAAAAGTAATATATTATTACCTGATCGGCTATCTACGGAGGATCTATAAATGACAGGTGCTAGAGCCATAACATTAGTCACCTCCGGTTCGGAGGTGACTACTCTACTTGATCCCTCAACAAGCTGACGCATTTTGGCCTCATATTCCCACATCTGCTTAGCCTGCTTAGCCATCTGTGCCTTTATCTGCTCCCCCATCTGTGCCTGCATCTGCTCGGCCACCTGCTTAGCCACCTATGCAGAAACCTCGGAGGTAACCTGGGCAGTAACCCGTGCAGTAACCTCATCGGTAACCCATGCGGTAATCTCCTCCCTCTCCCTGGCCATCTGTACCCTGTGTTGCTCCCTTTCCACTTCAAGTGTTCTTTCAATCATTTTCGACACGACCGCCAAGCTTCCAAAGTTCTGGGCCCCTGCTTGTGACGATGTATAATAAGAATGATTGTTGCTCCGCCCAGGAAGAATATTTTTACTTACACCTCGTGCACGCCCCGCATATTCAGGCTTATTACCGTGAGCTTATGCGTATGCGTCGTCCGGTGCCCACCGGATCAACCCTTGGGGCCTATCTACCTGGGCGGCAGAGTCAGTCGCCTGTAGGCTCTTCATCAATTCCTTTATGTCACAAACAGACGATATGTAAGACATAGTACACCAATACTAAATAAGTTAAAAAAAAAAATGAAACTAGGTAAGTGTTTGTTAATCCTAAATAAGTAAGCTAGTACAGAAATATGTTTGAAGATAAGGTGTAAGAACCATACCACTCTCGCCCTGACCTCATCATTAGGGTGTTTATCGCCCGGCTGTGTGTGGGTATCGATGTAAACCTACATTCTCGTAGGGGCTGTGCCCGAACAAAGTACCTACAAAATTTCACAACATAAAAATCCTCTGGGGAATTTATAAATTATAATCATGATAACATCTATATCTATATATGTATGGTAAATGACATACGTACCTCCTCATGTGACAGGTTTGCCAAGCTCTTTGATCCGGCCACATGTGGTGTTGTATAACATGCACGTATCTCTTTCATATGCTGAACTTTTTCCTACACACATAAACTGAGTCATCAAATAACTACAATAACTACAATTACTAATAATACATTATTACAATTAAAATTTGAAATTCATACCTGATTACCCTTATCACACTATAAATCCAACAATTTACTCACATTCTCGGGGTCATACCATTGAAGAATCATTTCCGCTCTGGCCCTCACTGTATCAGGTGTATCGCCCCTTTGAATGTGGAGTTTCTTTGTCAGTTTGTGTTTCCACAACTTTAGCTTTTCGCCCATGTCTCTAAACGCATCCTTTTTAATTTCTTTCATATCCGAGCTAGGCATGACATAGAAGTGCATCTACAATAGTTAAAAATTCAGAATTTAGTAACACTATATTTTCACCATCAGATAATCGATACACAAAATAAATCATGTATCTATATATTATAAATTCCTAAAATCTAATTTACACATACCATCAATGAGCTCCATATATTCTCCCTCGTAGCTTGTGGCACCTTCTTCCAACTGTCTGATATCCTGACAAAGGAGCCGCTCCTAACAGTCTTGCCGGTCTGTCATCTAAATTTGTACTCACTTTTTCCCACGGGCTGCTAGTCACTAGTATACTGCATGACAATCCTTTTCCCCTCTAGAATGTTCCACAACTTATGCGAGTCCTTGACCTTCATCACTTGAAAATTACCACTTACATCTACATTGATAAGTTTAACAAATAATAAGTCGTTAATATCAAATGAAAATAAATATTAGAAACATATTGACTATGCATAAATATATATATATATAAGTATAAACGAGAATGGTTAGCATACATACCTATGGTCTGAACCTCGCCGATACCAATCACCTGCCTAGAAGGATCGGTGGACTCCGGGTCCTGTATGTCAACATCATCATCATCATGCTCATCATCCACAATGGGAGCCTGACTATCATCCATGTCTGAGCTGCGTCGTGGTGGCTGATCAAAATAACCATGTGGAAGAAGTCCCAGCTGAGTCAAATTGGTCGGCTCAGATGGCATGTCTATGGACTCGTCCCCATCGCAAGGGGCAGGAGTATAATGATACCCTAGCTGGGTCAAGCCTGTGGGACGACAATCCTCCTCAACAATCAGCTGTATGAAGTTATCTTGACTCGCAGATGTCTGTCCTTCTGCCCGAACTGGAACTGTCGGTCAACTCGCAGATGTATGTCCTTTCGCCTGACCTGGAACTGTCGGTCGATACCCTTGTTGGTTCATCATAAGCTGGCGAATGTCCTGGCCCTCACTGTCAGTCAATGGTCACTTTTGTGCTATTGACCTCCCTCCCCGAGTACTCATATTAACCTGTGAAAAAATCACAGACTCATTTAATTATGTGTGGAATATACAAAATTATAAGCTCAAGCAGAGTTTAAAAATGATAAATATATCATATAATCAATGTACGAATTAATTAATTACAACAAACCAATCAATATACATAAACACAATGAATGCAAAGATTGAGAAATAACAACCCAATCAACGTACAGGATTTACTTTTTATGGTGTTTATGGCGCTTCAATTGGCGCTAGATCAGTTATGGCGTATTCTAGGTCATCATGTGGATCACAATGACGATTATGATCCAATAGGAGAGGCTCACTCTCGTGGTAGTTGGGTTCATCATCATCGGGCCCTTGGCCCTGACCAACGTCGTACACATTTCTAGGCTTAATCCTCACAGCGTAAGCCCAATCTGGGTTTCATTCATCTTTAACATAAAAAACTTGTTCCACTTGGGAAGTTAACACATACGGCTCATCAGTAATTTGATCTCTCCTGTGGACAAGGTTTTTTAAGTTGACAAGCGTTAGGCCATAGTTCTTGTCGACCATGTATCCCCGGTCTCTTATGCTGTCAGCCCAATCACACTTAAACAAAACATATTTCGTCCTATCGTAATAATCAACCTCAATTATTTGGGCTAGTTTCCCGTAGTACATTTCTCCATCAACAGTCGGCATACACACCCCACTATTCTGAGACCTCTTTCCCACATCATGTGCGAAATAGCATACCGTTGACCACGTATATGTTATATTGGATACCGATACCCTTGGCCCTCTACAATGCATTACCAGTTTCTCCCCCATCTCCTTCCTGCATCGATCGTCCGAATGATCGACCTACGTACAGATATAATACAATCAAAGATGCACAGTTAGTCTAATTTTAAGATATGAAAGAAACGAATTTGTGTTATTTAAAATTTATAACCGACATTAATATCTCTTACGTATTCACGGAACCAATGGCAAAACTGTTGAGAATGAAGTGCTTCCAACTGTTCATCCATCGCTTGCTCCTTATTTAGCGCTTGCTTAAGCGTAAGTTTGTACGCCCTAAAAAATGAAAATTCAATCACTTATAGGTTACTAGTAAGGGTGTAAAATGAAATAACACGGTGTTGTTATTAAAATGACCTACTCCCGCAATTGGAGAAAGTCGTCTGAGTTGAACATAATATAGCGGTGAATTTGTTTCATCGTGATTCGGTTCATGTCGAATTGATTTCCCGCCCCTTTAGACCCATCCTGATGTCTTTGTGGCCTATTGTGAAAAGTCAGTGCATCATGTAGATACCTCGAGCAAAACGTCACCAGCTCGGTTGTTATGTATCCCTCTGCAATGCATCCCTCAGGTGCCGCTTTATTGCAAACATTAGATTTGAACCCCCCTAGACTTCTGCACGTCAAAATCAGTAAATCATTATAATTACACTTAATCCTATTGTTTAAATAAGTCTAAATAAAAATTAACTTACAACATTTAGGTCAAATTTTAATTACCTCTCTCCCGGATACATCCACCTCCACTGCACCGGTCCACCTAGACGGCATTCACAGACAAGATGCACCATAACGTAAACCATGCTGGTAAAAAAACTAGGGGGGTGGGGAATACTTTTTTCATGTGGCACAAAGTTACAATCACGCCACTCTTAAGTCGATTCAAATCCTTCGGGTTTAATGTTGTTGAACAAATCCCCCTAAAGAATGTACACATCCCAACCAGAGGAGTAATCACACTATTTGGCAAGTTTGATCCCCTCAACGCAATAGAGAGAAGTTGCATCAGTACGTGACTGTCATGACTCTTAAAACCCGAAATTGTAAGGTTATCAAGTTTCACACATCGGGAAATGTTTGAGCGTATCCGTCGGGCACCCCTACATCTTGGAGCACTTTCAAGAAATTAGTTTTATCTTCAGTAGACATCGTGTGACAAGCTATAGGCATATAAGTTTTCTCATTCTGTGTGAAAGGATGAAGTGTAGGTCTCAAACCCATTTCTTCTAAGTCTTTGCATGCTGCGAGATTGTCCTTAGTTTTTCCTTTGATGTCTAGTAAGGTGCCAAAAATGTTGTCCATCACATTTTTCTCTATGTGCATGACATCAAGGTTGTGCCTCAACAAATTATCTTTCCAGTACAGCAGCCTGAAGAAAATACTTTTCTTTTTCCACACTTTTTCATCAGTCACTTGTTTTTTTTTTTTCGTAGGGGTCTTCTTTCGCTTCTTTTGTTTTTTCTTATTGTCTGCCTTTGACTTCTCAGTGGGCTTTGGTTCCTTACCGGCGCTCTCATCCCCGAATACCATCCCTTCTAACTGCATTAGTATGTTGTCTCCAATTGGCACGTCGGGGTCACATTCAAATTCTTGGTTACAGTCAAATATTCGCTTGTTCCGCCTCCACAAATGATTCACGGGCAAGTATCGCCTATGGCCCATATAACAAAATTTCTTCTCGTGTTTTAGCTGTTTAGACCTTGTTGAATGCATACAGCAGGGCATGCCTTTACACCCCTTGTAGGCCACCCTGATAAATCTGCGTAGGCTGGAAAGTCATTAATTGTCCACGTCAGTTGTGCTCAAGTCATAAAATTTTGTTATGTGGAGACATCAAATGTGCTTACTCCTACACTCCATAATTCTTGTAATTCATCAATCAGGGGTTGAAGGTAGATATCTATATCCATTCCCGGTGAATGTGGGCCGGGGATAATCAGGAATAAGATGAACGACGTTTGTTTCATGGACATCCAAGGTGGCAAGTTGTATGGTACGAGCATTACAAGCCAAGTACTATGGGATGTGCTCATATTGTCAAAAGGATTAAATCCATCTGACATTAAGCTAAGCTGTACGTTTCTGCTGTCCGATGAAAAATTAGGATNACGTCACCAGCTCGGTTGTTATGTATCCCTCTGTAATGCATCCCTCAGGTGCCGCTTTATTGCAAACATTAGATTTGAACCCCCCTAGACTTCTGCACGTCAAAATCAATAAATCATTATAATTACACTTAATCCTATTGTTTAAATAAGTCTAAGTAAAAATTAACTTACAACATTTAGGTCAAATTTTAATTACCTCTCTCCCGGATACATCCACCTCCACTGCACCGGTCCACCTAGACGGCATTCACGGGCAAGATGCACCATAACGTAAACCATGCTGGTAAAAAAACTGGGGGGGTGGGGAATACTTTTTTCATCTGGCACAAAGTTACAATCACGCCACTCTTAAGTTGATTCAAATCCTTCGGGTCTAATGTTGTTGAACAAATCCCCCTAAAGAATGTACACATCCCAACCAGAGGAGTAATCACACTATTTGGCAAGTTTGATCCCCTCAACGCAATAGGGAGAAGTTGCATCAGTACGTGACTGTCATGACTCTTAAAACCCGAAATTGTACGGTTATCAAGTTTCACACATCGGGAAATGTTTGAGGCGTATCCGTCGGGCACCCCTACATCTTGGAGCACTTTCAAGAAATTAGTTTTATCTTCAGTAGACATCGTGTGACAAGCTACAGGCATATAAGTTTTCTCATTCTGTGTGAAAGGATGAAGTGTAGGTCTCAAACCCATTTCTTCTAAGTCTTTGCGTGCTGCGAGATTGTCCTTAGTTTTTCCTTTGATGTCTAGTAAGGTGCCAAGGATGTTGTCCATCACATTTTTCTCTATGTGCATGACATCAAGGTTGTGCCTCAACAAATTATCTTTCCAGTACGGCAGCCTGAAGAAAATACTTTTCTTTTTCCACACTTTTTCATCAGTCACTTTTTTTTTTTTTTTTCGTAGGGGTCTTCTTTCGCTTCTTTTGTTTTTTCTTATTGTCCGCCTTTGACTTCTCAGTGGGCTTTGGTTCCTTACCGGCGCTCTCATCCTCGAATACCATCCCTTCTAACTGCATTAGTATGTCGTCTCCAATTGGCACGTCGGGGTCACATTCAAATTCTTGGTTACAGTCAAATATTCGCTTGTTCCGCCTCCACAAATGATTCACGGGCAAGTATCGCCTATGGCCCATATAACAAAATTTCTTCTCGTGTTTTAGCTGTTTAGACCTTGTTGAATGCATACAGCAGGGCATGCCTTTACACCCCTTGTAGGCCACCCTGATAAATCTGCGTAGGCCAGAAAGTCATTAATTGTCCACGTCAGTTGTGCTCACGTCATAAAATTTTGTTATGTGGAGACATCAAATGTGCTTACTCCTACACTCCATAATTCTTGTAATTCATCAATCAGGGGTTGAAGGTAGATATCTATATCCATTCCCGATGAATGTGGGCCGGGGATAATCAGGGATAAGATGAACGACGTTTATTTCATGGACATCCAAGGTGGCAAGTTGTATGGTACAAGCATTACAAGCCAAGTACTATGGGATGTGCTCATATTGTCAAAAGGATTAAATCCATCTGACATTAAGCTAAGCCGTACGTTTCTGCTGTCCGATGAAAAATTAGGATATAAATTATCAAATGCCTTCCGCGCTTCACCGTCGGCCGGATGCCTTAACACGCCGTCATTTGTACGGCCGTCTGCATGCCACCTCATATGGGGCGTGGTATGCTACGACATAAACAGTCTCTGCAGTCTTGGTATGATTGGAAACCACCGCAACACCTTCACTGGTTTTCTCTTACTCGACGATATAAGTTGGCCATCATCATCTAACTGAATTTCATCCTTCCACTTAGATTGTCCACATTTAACACATGAATCTAAGTCTTTATTGCCCTTCCAAAACAACATACAGTCATTGCGACATGCCGGAATCTTCTCATACCCGAGGCCCATGTCCCTTAAATATTTTTTGACCTCATATGTATTAACAGGTAAAGCCCCACCATCATCAGGTAGCAACTAATTGACGAACTCGAGGATAGTCGAGAAAGCCATGTTACTGACTCTACCCATACACTTCAAGTTGTACAAATTTACAATGGCGCTAAGTTTACTATGTCTAGTTTTATCGTGAAGTGGCTTGTCTACCTTTTTAAGCAAGTCCTCGTACTTTTTCCAGCTGTCACCCTCAATATCGGCCTCATCATCAACAAGGTGTTCTTCATGACCCTGCACCCTTGGTTAAGGCTCATAGTTGTCTTCTCTAACACCATGAATGCCAAATAAATCATGCAACATAGCTTCCATATTGCCACCTTGATCTGTGCTTGTACCTGCATCTGTGGCCGGTGGATTAGAATTTGAGCCTCCAACGGGAGCATAGACAGGCCTTTCACCGTGATAAATCCATTCTTTGTATTGAGGCCACATTCATCTCCCCCCTATCAAGTGGTCGAGTACAATACCCGGCGAGTGTCGCCTGTTAAGTCGACACATCTTACATGGACAAACAATTAGTCGATCCGGAGTCCTACAATTCCGAACCGCGAAGTCCACAAAAGATCTACACCCGTCTCTGTATTCCTTCGTAGACCTAGACTTCGTCATCCAACTCTTGTCCATATCGTTAACGTTACTACGTACAGAAAAAACACGATTAATTTACCTACATTTAGGTTTTCATAAAATCAACGTAAGGTTAGTTATAGGGACCCTAAACCCTAAATAAGTATAGGTTAGTGTCCGTTATTTATTTTTTATTTTTAAATATCTTTAGTTCTGATGATAATATTTGCGTAAACATGGAAAATATTATCAGGAAATTTGATTTTTTGGTTAATATTGTAGGTTCATTTTTGCTCCATATATCGTAAATAATTTTATTGAAAGTTAATAGTTGGTATATATACCCCAAAACACATCTACACAATGTATATGAACCTATTATGTATCATAAACACAATAAATTTAAGGAATAAAGCTTCAACAATGAATTGAAATAAAAAATCTAAAATTATAAAGACAAATTTCAAAACCCCATCAAATAGGTAAATAAATTTTCCAATTTATTGGTGGACAGAAACCAATATACAACAAAAGTTAATATAAGTTAAAAATAAATTGGTGGACAAAAACCAATTACAAACCACAAAAAAAAAAAAAAAAACAAACAAACAAACGAATAAATAAATAAATGAAAAATCAATCAATTTTAAAACTGTATTTCTCAAATAATAATAATAATAATAATAAAATAACAACAATTGTATTGTTATTTCTTACCAAATAAAAAACCAATCACTATTTGTTTTTCTCAAAAAAACAAATAGTGATTGGTTTAACGAAAAAAAGAAGAAGCATATATATATTTATATATTTTCATGTGTTTCGGTATCAACATATATGCAACTAGTAACAAAAAAAAAAAAAAAAATTGACAATATTTAAAAATTAAAAATTTAAAAAAATTGAAAAAAATCCTATATCTATATGCAGAGGGCAAACAATTATCACACAAACTTTCCTTCTATTCATTTCCATGGCATTTCTTACAACCAAACAAACCAGGACATGCAATATTAATAGACATTTCAAAAAAATCCATGCATTTAATTGGAAAAACTAGTTTAACTCTAATATTTTCAACAAATAATGAAGGTCTTATGAATTAATATTCATACCTGACCATTGCCGGTGAAATGAGAGCTGCCGGAGATTGAGTGAGCTGTCGGAGAGAGATGCTGGAGCTTGAGAGAGCTGCCGAAGAGGGGAAAAAAAAATAAAATTACAGTGCAGAGGAGGAGAGGTAGGCGCGGGAGGGAAGGAGAAAGAGGGAAGAAAAAAGAGGGGGTGCAGGCCAGCTGGGGGGACCGGACCCCCAAAATCATATAGTAACGTGGTGCGTGTGCCATGTTGGTAACGTGGCACATGTGCAACGTTACCTTTGGTATTTTCTTTTTTTTTAAAAAAATTTGCTTCATTTTATTTATGGCTATATATGTATATATAAATACACCTAAATGGTAGTTTTCACTTGTATATAATATATTAAATTATATATACTATAATCAATACTATAGTATTAATACTATAAGTAATATATAATAATAATAATAAATCAAATAATATGTTAATTATATATTATTTGATATAAAATTAGTATATAGTAATTAATTAACCCTAGCCTAGCTAGCATTAAAATATGTATATAGCCAACATTAATTAATACATAGACATTAATATATATAATTAACCTTTTTTTTTTAAAAAAAAAAAAAAAAACCAATTTGGTAACGTGGCACATGTGCAACGTTACTATTGGTTTTTTTTAAAAACAAAAATTTCAGGTTAATTTCATTTATGTCTATATATATATAATTAAGTTACATTTATATTTGTATATATATATAAAGTTATACACACACACACACACATATATATATATATATATTCTTACACTATGTAAATTAATTAAATCACTGATAATATATTAATGTATATTATAAGTACATTAATAATGTGTATAAGTATATTATAATTAGAAAATAACCTTTCAAAAAATAATAATAAAAAAAAAATTGTAGTATATATATATATGATACCATGACATATATTAAGGTAAGTACTATATAATTAAACCACTTGGACAGCTGTAGCTAACGGGTTGGCATATATCATAGCTAGCTAGAATTAATGTCGAAAGGCTATATATGACGTACGTATGTACCAAAGGGCCGGGATATATATATCAAAATAAAATAAATATAGTAACCCTAGGCCTAGCATTAACTAATATATATGTTTATATAGCTATATATAGTAAATATTAATTATAGTATTAATTAATTAATATAGTATTAATTAAAGTACTCATTAAAATTTGACAATATTTAAATTAGGGGTTTGCTAGGGGTTCTCCACGTAGTGTTCTCTTGGCCTTCTCTTAGCCTTACGTCGAAAATGATTTAAGAAAAAATAAAATTGTAGTAACGTTTTTTTTTCTAATAGATTAATTTTTATGAGTTAATAGTTAGGTTCTAATGGTTTGAAACTTGTTTTTGGATTCAAAACTAAAATCTATGGGTGGAAGGTTAACCCTTTAGGGATGATATCACCCAAAATGGATTTAATCATCCTAAATTTGCTGCTAATGCCTCACAAATTTGGTTTTAATGCCTCAAATTTGGTGCTAATGCTTAAAAAAATGGGTGGTGGAGGCCACTACAATTTTATTTTTTTTAAATCATGTTTTACGTAAGACTGAGAGAACGCCAGGAGAACCTACGGGGAGAACTCCTAGCATTTTCCTTTAAATTAACCCTAGCTAACATTAATATAAGTATATATATATAAATCCTATCTAACATTAATTAATCTATATATATAGATAGTAACCCTAGGCCTAGCATTAATTAATATATATGTATATATAGCTATATATATTATATGTTATATATTACTTATAGTATTAATACTATAGTATTAATTATAGTATATATAATTTAATATATTATATATAATTAAACTTTATACTAGAATCAATACTTTATACTTTAATTATATATAATATATTAAATTATATATACTATAATCAATACTATAGTATTAATACTATAAGTAATATATAATAATAATAAATCAAATAATATATTAATTATATATTATTTGATATAAAATTAGTATATAGTACTTAATTAACCCTAGCCTAGCTAGCATTAAAATATGTATATAGCCAACATTAATTAATACATAGACATTAATATATATAATTAACCTTTTTATTTTTATTTTTTTAAAAAAACCACTAGTAATGTGGCACATGTGCCACGTTAGTAATTTGGTAACGAACGTTGCACGTGGCACATGTGCAACGTTACTATTGATTTTTTTAAAAACAAAAATTTCCAGTTAATTTCTTTTATGTCTATATATATATAATTAAGTTACATTTATATTTGTATATATATATTTATACACACACACACATATATATATATATTCTTACACCATGTAAATTAATTAAATCACTAATAATATATTAATGTATATTATAAGTACATTAATAATATATATAAGTATATTATAATTATAAATAACCATTCAAAAAATAATAATAATAAAAAATTGTAGTATATATATATATATATGATACCATGACATATATTAAGGTAAGTACTATATAATTAAACCACTTGGATAGTTGTAGCTAGCAGCTGGGATCAGAGCCTCCAGTAACGGGTTGACATATATCATAGCTAGCTAGAATTAATGTCGAAATGCTATATATGACGTACATACGTACCAAAGGGCCGTGATATATATATCAAAATAAAATAAAGGAGAAAATTCAGTTTACCCCTTGAAGTTTCAGGGGAGTTTCAATTTGAACCCCAAAGTTTCAAAATTGGCAGTTTACCCCCTTGAAGTTTCAAAAAGTGGCAAAGTGAACCTTTTGTTAATTTTTTCGTCAAATTAAACGGAATTTTTTTTAAAACAAGCCTGAGGGCATTTATGTCATTTCATCATTTTCCGTCTAATTTGACGGAAAAGTTAACGGGGGGGTTCACTTTGCCACTTTTTGAAACTTCGGGGGAGTAAACTGTCAATTTTGAAACTTTGGGGTTCAAATTGAAAATCCCCTGAAACTTCAGGGGGCTAAACTGAATTTTCCCCTAAAATAAATATAGTAACCCTAGGCCTAGCATTAACTAATATATATGTTTTTATAGCTATATATAATAAATATTAATTATAGTATTAATTAAAGTACTCGTTAAAATTTGACAATAATTAAATTAACCCTAGCTAGCATTAATATAAGTATATATATATATAAGTCCTAGCTAACATTAATTAATTTATATATATAGTAACCCTAGGCCTAGCATTAATTAATATATATGTATATATAGCTATATATATTATATGTTATATATTACTTATAGTATTAATACTATAGTATTAAAAGTTAGTAACGTTAATATTAGCCGAAAAACACAAGGAGGAGATCCTCTCCAGTCGATAGCAATTTTAGAAATGGAGTGTGTGAAAAAAAGCTTGCTTCTCAAAAACCTAATGGGTACGATGGTTGATGCAGCCTTTGTGGTGGCGTTTACCGTTTAGTCTGCTATCTGTTAAGGAGAAGTGAGAGCGAGGAGTCGTAAAATCTGTTTTTTTTTTTTTTTTTTTTTTTTTTTNTTTTTTTTTTTTTTTTTTTTTTTTTTTTTTTGAGTTTCCTTTCTAGACAGACCTAGAGGAGGAGGAGCTGTTTTTCCAGGCCGTTTTTGTACTTGTGAAAGTAGAGCAACTGTGAATTTCTTATTGATTCCCCGGCAAACAACATGGCGGACGAGTTACCAACTCTATGGGAAAATTTATCATTGACTGAGGTCAAGGATTTGGAACTCTCAATTCCAAAAGATGATTTACAGAATGAGGTATCTCGGGGCAGAGCATGCGTTATAGGAAAATTGATCGTGGATCGAATTGTGAGCAAAGATACGATAAGATCCACCCTACTACCGGGATGGGATCTGGAAGGAGACCTATCTTTCAAGGTGTTGGGGGCAAAGCGGTTCTTAATCGAATTTGATGATCCAAATGATAAGGAAAGAGTTATGGCACGACGACCTTGGGTCTTTGAAGGAAGCTTATTCATCATTGAGGATTTGGATGGGCTTATGCCGCCATCAAAATTCACGTTTGAAAAAGAAACTTTCTGGGTAAGAATGATTGATCTACCACTAGCTTGCATGAGTGCGGAGATTGGACGGCGGATTGGGACGTCTGTGGGGAATGTGGAAGCGGTGGATACGAATTCAAAAGGGATCGGATGGGGAGAATTTTTACGTGTTAAAATTCAAGTGGATATCACAAAACCACTACCGGGAGGAAGGAAGATCAACATTGAGGGAAACTTGATTTGGATTAAGTTCCAATATGAATGCCTTCCAAAATTCTGTTTCCAATGTGGGGTGATATGTCATGGAAAGGGAGGATGCCCTAGTAGAACCGGTTTCTGGCAACAGGAAATGAAACAGTATGGATCTTGGATGAGAGCCCCATCACCCCCTAGACGTGCGGATAAGCTGTTCAGTCGACCAAATTCGAGGAAGTGCGCAACAAACCAAGGAAATTTCTCGGGAGACACACGCGGGGCTCAAAGAGGAAGTAGCAAAAATGACCAGGGTGATGGTTCATGGAGGTATGAACGTAGAAGTCAACCGGGTCGTGGCCGGAGTTCTCAACAAAACGGCTGCAAAACGGAAGAGAGGAGGGATGAGTTATTTTCGGAAAGGCCACAGAATCTGCCCAAAAAAAACTGCAGGAGGTAAAAATGGCGAGAATCATGGAAGTAATGAATTCTCGGAATTTGTGGAAAATTTCAAAAATAATTATGGAGCAGATGAGGAAATTATGAATTCAAAAATTCAAAACCTACCAGATTTACTGCAGGATTCGTGGAAGCTCCATCAGGCATGCAATAACGTGGGTGGTTTTAAAAATGGAAAGGAGGACAGCTCATCACGAGGGAAGGTGCCAGAAGGAGTACACAGCCCTATTTCTCTGCCTATGGGCTTAGGGGAACGTGGGTCAAACTCGGGTGGGCCGTTTAAAGGACCGGTTATTGCTGAGGTGGAGAAATCAATTCGTGAGGCCCAGGAAGGGATTAGGCGCAAGAGTACAGACCTGAAAGTGGATTTTGTTCCCACGCCAGGCAAACAAAAACATAGGGAGGAGCCACATGAACTGAGTGGTGGGCAAAGTCTGTCAAAGGGGCATCGAAAAAAAAGAGTAGGCGAAGGGGGCGAAAAAGGAGAGGGGGTGAATGTCGAAAATCTATCAAACGGATCGGGAATGGCGGAGGCTGGTACCCAGCTCCGCCGACCACAATGATAGCCCTAAGTTGGAACTGTTGGGGGCTTGGGAACCCTTAGATAGTTCATGAACTTCGCCGGATGGTGAATGAAAAGAAACCCAATTTGGTTTTCTTAATGGAAACCAAATTACGTCAGAAGAAAATGGAGATAATTAGCATAAAACTGGGTTTTCACAATATGTTTGTTGTGGAATGTGTTGGAAAAAGTGGTGGTCTGGCCTTATTATGGGAGTCGGATTATGATATTGAAATCCAGAATTTTATTCGTCATCGCATCAATGCAGTCATTCGGAGCCCAATGGCTGCAGAGCAGTGGAAATTTTTAGGCATCTATGGCCACCCAGAAACGGCTAAAAGACATGAGTCGTGGACTCTTATGAAGCACTTGGCAGAACTCGCTCCTGAGTCGTGGGTCTGTCTGGGTGATTTTAATGAAGTCATATCAATGGAGGTGAAATGAGGGGGGGGGGGGGGNGGAAAGTGAAAGACATAGAACTCAAATGAGAGCTTTTCAGCAAGCTCTGGAAGAATGTAGCCTGTCTGACTTGGGATACTTTGGCCCAAAATATACTTGGCAAAATTGCCAAGAAGGAGATTGTTTTGTTAAAGAACGTCTGGATCGAGGGGTAGCGAATAATGCATGGCGAAGGTTATTCCCGGATGCTGAAATCGTAGTAACATCGGCTATTTTCTCTGATCATGCTCCTATCTTCCTCACTCTGACGTGGGGACGTGGGGTACGGAGGCGTAGCAGTGGGTTTCGGTTTGAGTCCAGTTGGGCAATGGAGAAAAATTACCAAGACTTGGTAGCTGGAGTTTGGAATAGGGTAAAGGCGCATGGGAATAAGTGGGACATCTTGCACTCAAAGTTACATGCATGTGTCCAAAGGCTTAGTATGTGGCGATGGGAAACAAAAGAAGATTTACAGATGCTGATTGTAGAGAAAAAAAATCACCTGCTTGCCATGCAGAACCGAGATGATGCAACCAACGTTGAGATTCAACCCTTAAGGGACGAACTCCAAGTGCTGCTACGGCAAGAAGAATTATGGTGGAGACAAAGAGCCAAGGAGGAATGGCTCAAGCAGGGAGATCGCAATACAAAATTTTTCCACGCTTATGCTAACTCCAAGCGGCAAAAAAATTTTGTGGGAACCATTGTAGATGAAATGGGGCAAAAAAGAGAAAATCCAGAGGGTGTAGAGCAAGCATTTGTGGCCTATTTTAGCAACTTATTTACAGCAAGTCAGGTGGAGGACTTGGACCGATGTTTACAACCTCTGGAAGGCCAAATTGATGATGGAATGAATGAGCCACTAAACAAAAAAATTTATGCTGAGAAAGTACATACAGTGCTCTTTCATATGGGCCCACTTAAAGCCCCGGGCCCGGATGGTTTGAATGCCAATTTTTTCCAAAAAAATTGGGCCTTTATGGGTGATGAGGTATGTTGTGCTGTTTTGGAAATTCTGAATTTTGGAATAATGCCCAAAAATCTGAATAAGACTTTTATAGCCCTTGTCCCAAAAATAAAACATCTGTCTTATGTTACTGAATTCCGGCCAATCAGTTTATGCAATATTTTGTATAAACTGGTGTCCAAAGTCCTCGCCAATCGGTTGAAAAAAATTTTACCCACAATCATAGCACCCACACAAAGTGCACGCCTCATTACGGATAATATTTTGGCCGCTTATGAAACTTTGCACACAATGAATACGGGCATGAAAGGGAAAAAGGGGTATATGGCTATAAAACTCGATATGAGTAAAGCCTATGATAGGGTGGAATGGGGTTTTTTGGAGGAGGTGATGAGACGGATGGGTTTTGGAGAAAGGTGGATTTCTTTGATAATGATGTGCGTAACTACTGTTCAATATTCGATCTTAGTGAATGGATCACCTTGCGGATTTATCAACCCCACCAGGGGGATCCGACAGGGTGACCCCATTTCACCTTATCTCTTCTTACTTTATGCAGAAGCTTTAAGTGCCCTTGTGACAAAGGCCACTATGGATGGGGCAATTTCTGGGGTACCCACGTCTCGGAGGGGTCCGACGATTAGCCATTTATTTTTTGCCGATAATAGTTTGCTCTTCTGTAGGGCTACGAAGGCTCAGTGGGAAAAATTTACAGAGCTCTTGCAATTATATGAAAAGGCATCGGGGCAAAAAAATGAACCATAGCAAGATAGCCATCTTTTTCAGTAGGAACACTCTAGATGGTGACAAGGATCAAATTCTGAGGTTCTCTGGTATACCAGAAACCCAACATTATGATTCTTACTTGGGTCTACCAGCTCTAGTTGGAAGATCACGGATGACTACTTTCAAAAACATTACTAACAGGATCTGGAAGCACCTCCAAGATTGGAATATGAAATTTCTATCCCAAGCGGGGAAGGAAATTTTACTGAAAGCAGTGATTTAGGCAATCCCCACATATTGCATGAGCGTCTTCTTACTCCCTAAGGGGTTGTGTTTGGAGATTGATGCATTGATGAGGAATTTTTGGTGGGGCCACAAAGCAAAGGAGAAACGGATTCACTGGTTAAAATGGGACATTATGGGTTTGCCAAAGACAAAAGGAGGGCTAGGATTTAGAGATTTTCACTGCTTTAATAAAACACTTTTGGCTAAACAAATTTGGAGGTTGTGGAAAATGCCTACTAGCCTGACTGCTTGAATTTTAAAGGCCAAATACTATCATGATGTACCAATTTTTGAGGTTCAGTTGGGGAAAAGGCCTTCCTTTGCTTGGAAGAGCATCCATAGCTCCATTGATCTTGTTAAAGAGGGTCTCATTTGGAGGATTGGCAATGGTAATTCAGTGTAAATATGGGAGGACAGATGGCTCCCAATACCCTCTACTTTCAAGATACAATCACCCCTTCTATTCTGGATAGGTCCTCCCTGGTCAGTCAACTCATTGATGCTGACTCAAATTGGTGGAATACCAATTTATTGCATCAGCTATTTTCACCGGAGGACGTTGAGACCATTCTCTCCATACCCATAAGCAACACAAAACAGGATGATCGACAAATTTAGAGGGGTATGAGATCAGGAGTTTTCTTGGTGAAAAGTGCGTATCATCTCCAAAAAGAGTTAGATATGAGACAGTGGGCAGAGGGCTCCTCTGGTATGAGAGAATATGGGTGTTGGAGAATTATATGGAATCAGCCTATCCCAAATGCAGAGAAGTCTTTTCTTTGGCGTGCATGCCATGAAAGTCTCCCAACATGTGAAAATTTATGCCGAAGAAAGGTTATTACTGATCCTAGATGCCCAATTTGTGAGAGTGAGGTGGAAACTACTTTTCACGTGTTGTGGCAGTGCAAAGTTGCACAAGATATCTGGCGGATGGGGCCTGTGATTTATGAAGGACCAGATTTCATGCAGGTGGTGGAAGGTATGAGCAAAACCTGTGATACCCAGGAATTCAAACTCTTTGCAGGTATCACTCGACGTATCTGGAAAAGACGGAATGAATTTGTGCATGAAGGATCCTTTGCTCACCCAAACAACATTCTTGAGCAGGCGAGGGAGGAACTAGGAGCCTACGACCAGGCACAAGGTAAGGACAGGGAGTCTGATTCGTCAACAGCCCCAGTTGGAGAACAAGCAGACCAGAAGTGGGAGGCCCCTCCTCATGGGTGGGTCAAGGCTAATTGGGATGCTGTGGTGGAGAGGAAAATGGGACGAGGCGTGGGTATCATTATTAGGGATGACCATGGGGAATGTTGTGCTGCCAAGAGTTGGATGCGTATGGGTCTTCTAGACCCAACTGCAGTGGAGGCTACGGCGGCTTTTATGGCAGTCTCAATGTGTACAGCTTTGGGTATGTAGCAAGTTCAATTTGAGGGTGATGCTCGTGTTGTGGTTGATACGGTGAACAGAGGAGAGTCTAGTGAAAACCATTGGGGTCATTTGGTGGCTGATATTCTCACTGGCCTACAGGGTATCCAAAACTGGAAGATGAGGTATATCCCACGGGAAGTAAATCGAGGGGCTCATGTCATTGCAAAATTGGCCACGGCAACTGTTAATAATAATGAGTGGTTTGGTGCTTTTCCAGATTGTATCCAAACGATTATTGCGGCAGAGCGCTTTGCTCTGGTTCCGTCGAATTATTTTTAATGAGAATTTGTCTCTCACTTTCAAAAAAAAATACTATAATATTAATTATAGTTAATATATTAACTAATACTATATTATAAAGTTTAATTATATATAATATATTAAATTATACATACTATATAATCAATACTATAGTATTAATACTATAAGTAATATATAATAATAATAAATCAAATAATATATTAATTATATATTATTTGATATAAAATTAGTATATAGTACTTAATTAACCCTAGCCTAGCTAGCATTAAAATATGTATATAGCCAACATTAATTAATACATAGACATTAATATATATAATTAACCTTTTTATTTTTATTTTTTTAAAAAAACCACTAGTAATGTGGCACATGTGCCACGTTAGTAATTTGGTAACGAACGTTGCACGTGGCACATGTGCAACGTTACTATTGATTTTTTTAAAAACAAAAATTTCCAGTTAATTTCTTTTATGTCTATATATATAATTAAGTTACATTTATATTTGTATATATATATTTATACACACACACACATATATATATATTCTTACACCATGTAAATTAATTAAATCACTAATAATATATTAATGTATATTATAAGTACATTAATAATATATATAAGTATATTATAATTATAAATAACCATTCAAAAAATAATAATAATAAAAAATTGTAGTATATATATATATATATGATACCATGACATATATTAAGGTAAGTACTATATAATTAAACCACTTGGATAGTTGTAGCTAGCAGCTGGGATCAGAGCCTCCAGTAACGGGTTGACATATATCATAGCTAGCTAGAATTAATGTCGAAATGCTATATATGACGTACATACGTACCAAAGGGCCGTGATATATATATCAAAATAAAATAAAGGNAATATATATAATTAACCTTCTTTTTTTTTAAAAAAAAAAAAAAGAACCACTAGTAACGTGGCACATGTTACTAGTGCTTTTTTTAAAAAAATAAAAATAAAAAAATAAAAAATTAGGTTAATTATATTAATGTCTATATATATAAGTTACATATATATATTTGTATATATATATATATAATCTGATACTATGTAAATTTAAATCATTAATAAATATAGTAACCCTTGAATACCATTAATATATATATAGTAATTAATTAGTATATATTTGACTTAATTTTAATTAAAATAAAAATGACCCGACAAATTAATCATATATGATTAATAGACTGCTTGTATATATACCAAAATAAAATATTTAAACTATTTTCAAATTTTACTATATAAACTATATATATAGTAATTAATAGCCCTAGCTATTGCATTAATTAATATATATATATATAGTACTTAGAATACCCTAGCATTAGGTGTCATCCTAAGGGACGAGAGAGGACAGATGGTGGCAGCCATGAGCAAAACCAGAATTGGGACCTTGGAGCCGAGTACAGGAGAAGCTTTTGCTGCTTCTTCTGCAGTCTGTTTTTGCAGGGATATAGGTGTGCAGCATGTGGTGCTAGAGGGAGATGCAAAACAGATTGTGGATGCAGTCAATTCCAGCTCAGCTTCATGGAGCAAATTTGGACACCTTATTGATGACACACGACGGATTCTGGAGAGCTTCCCTCAGTGGAAATGTCAATTTGTGCGTCGTGAAGCAAATGAGGCTGCACATCGGCTAGCAAAGGCAGCAACAACAGATGTCAATGATAGAATATGGAGGGATGCTCCTCCAAATCGTATTAGTTATATCGTTTTGATGGAGCGTTTAGCTCTATCTTGTGATGTGTAATGGAGTTTTATGCTCCATTTTATTATTTATCAATGATTATTACCAGTTTCAAAAAAAAGAAAAAAGAATACCCTAGCATTAATATATATATATATAGCCAACATTAATCAATATATATATCCAGCATTAATTAATTAACCCTAGCCAACATTAATTAATATATATAGTATTAATTAATATATATGTATACATAGCTATATATATATGGTATTAATTGTAGTATTAATTAAAGTAGTCATTAAAATTTCTATTAAGAGATTATTATTATGATTTTATTTAATATATCATTATTATAAAAATAATATTATTATTTTTATTTTAGGTTTTTAAAAGGGTAACGTGGTAATTTCACACGTTACCCTTTGGTAACGTGGAATTTTCCACACGTTACCAATGTTTTTTTTTTTTTAAAAAAAAACCCCTTCCATTAGTAACGTGTCAATTTTGACACGTTACTAAGTTTTGACACGTTACTAACCCCCCTTTTTTTGGTAGTGTATCCAATGACTGGTCGTATCTACATCTCTCATCACGTTGTGTTTGATGAAGATGTCCTTCCTTTCACTGAACTTGCACGGCTTCATGATGACCGTACACTTGAGGGGGAGCTTTGCTCTTTCTCAACTTGGGAAGAGCCCTCAACTAGTGCTTCCTCTGCAACTGCACCCAACACCTTATTGCCTGCTCCTTCTACTCCCACGGTGCTCACTCTTCTTGAACCAGAGGACAGGCCAACTAGAGAAGTAGTAGCTTCCACATCTAGCCCTGATACATTAGGTCTCGTGTGTGATGTCCATTCTACACCCTCTAGCGTACCTGCTACGTCTGCACAAGCCCCTCTTGACAACAATATAAGTGTAGTATCCCAGATTTTAACAGTCTTATTTTGGAATTATTTACTTAATAATATTCGATAATGTTAGTTATTCTTGAAAATCTTAATAGAGCATATGAATATTATAGGAATAAATATTGAGTTTATAATGAAGTTTAATATTATATGAGGAATTATATGTTGATTATTAGGAATGATGAGAAATTTGTCCTGATGAGTAAGGTTCCAAAACATTCGTGTGAAGCCTTAATGTATGAAGCTAGCATATAAACATTCAAAGTTATGAATAGTATAAATTATGAGTGAATGGGGGGTGACTCAATGCAAGATAGTACTCCAATTGTTCTTGAAATTTCTTAAGTCCATGCAACTAGAGCCTACGAAGTTGTTAGGAGAAGAGAAGAGAAGAGAAAAAGGGGAGAAAACATCATGATGAAGAAAAACATCATGATGAAGAAATATCATGATGGCTTATTTCTTAGCAAATTTTGGAAGAACTCGGTTAGTGAAACTAGCCGACGCCTGCGTCCAAGCTATCTTCATATTTTATACCATATTTTCTTAATTCATTTAATGAGATAATATTACTATTTCAATATTTATTTTGGTGAGATGTTAATTATTAAAGAAATTACCCGTTAATTTGAAGAGTGATATAATAATTTCCTTGATTTTGTTTGGAGTGTCGGCAGGTCGTGCAGACTTATGGGTTGAATTAAGTAAGTTTAAAAATATCATTTCTCTTCCTAACTTTATTGTATTCCTTTTCCTTCCTTCAACCACCGAAAGCAACTAAACCCTTTATAATTATACATTATTATGTCTGCTACTTTTCCCCATTTCTCCACACACTTATCTCATCTACCTTTTTTCGTTCTTTTCCTTTATTTTCCCCTACACCATCTCTACCTATTCTGATCTCTACAAACTGAGATCAAGCAAGAGTCAGGAGACTGAGAGAGAGAGAGAAAGAGAGAGAGTGAGGAGGAATCGGGAAGTAGTCTAGAGGAAGAAGAAAGAAAAAGAAAAGAAAAGAGGGGTTTAATAAGTGGGCGTTTAATGGATCAAATTATTGGGTTCGTATGAGGTAAAACCACTTCCTTGTACTTATGATTAAATTGATTAATTTCAGTTGGAGTTTATGTTAAGTTGTTAATTCTGTGATGGATCGACAGAATGGTAGCGTTATTAAGATGGTTAAATTGCAGTTGAAAGATTGCTCATAGCTGCAGTCTAGAGGTAAGGGGATATGATCATATTCATGATTTCTTACAAATGTAAATGTTATATTTTCTAATAATGGTTAAAATGACTGCCTTTCTTTGATAGCCCCTTTTATGCATCCAAAAACTATATTTTCAGAAAAGGAATCAAATGTAAATGATGATGCATAAAACTATATTTTGAAAAGGAATCAAATGGTAAACAGTCTTTATGAAAATGCTTCCGCTATGTTATACAATGTTATGATTATGCTATGAAAAAGAATGAAAGGATGAAGAATGACAAGAATGAATAAAGGAAAGAATGATGAATGAAAGAATGAATGCATGAATGTTTTAAGATACTTAACGGCCTATGTATGCATGAATGATGGTACCAAATTATGAGTGCGGATGGCAGCCATCTTGTTTGGTCCGCTGAGTATGGCTCACTTGAGTGCACCTTAGTTATCGGGTGAGTGCATATTCCTAATGCGGTTCCTACTTATGGTCACAGGATGGAACTGAGATCCTAGTGATCGCCAACCCTCACACATAGGGCGTAAATGTGTGTTGGCCACCATGTTATTGAACTAATAATTAATAATGCATAAATGATGAGATGCTATTATTGTTTGATGAAAACATTTTCTTAATATTGTTTAAAGGATATTGATGATGTATTTTTTAGAACTAAATGCTATTTTCAATTTCACTGACGGTATGATGTATCTACTTACTGAGTATTCGACTCACCCTTTTTGTATGTTTGATGATTTTTAAAACTATTTAGATGAAGTTATGGATGATGCTACAAGGCAAGGAAATTTGAGGCAGAAGCTACTTCTTTATGGGAAAAGGAATAAAGCTTAAGTTTGTTAGCTATGTTATGATTATTTTATGAGACTCTGATTTTAATAAATAGTTTTGTTTATGGAATTCTTATGACCACAAGAGAAAAGTATAATATTCCATTTTCTACGGGAGGAGGGTGTTACAAATGGTATCAGAGCAAAATGTTATAAAAATTCTATAAACTCATAGGTTATGACACTAGGATTATTGGAAAATAGAAGTACACTTGTAAGAAACATGGAGGATTTGGTAAGGATTATTGATTAGGATTTAAAGATTATGGCATATTTATGGGTTTAAGGTTGTGAGATAAGGTTTGTAATTGACTTGGTGTTATAAAGAAGAGTTTCGAATTATGGATAAGAATTGTTGATGACAATAGTGGTAGTATGAGGTTGTAAGGTGTGAAATAATGAACAAAAAGAGATTATTCAGTAACAAGAGTAAAATGTTTTAAGTACTGCAGGGATAAACGAAAGGAAGGATACCCTAGAATCTATAAGATATTTTGATAATTTCATTATGACTTTAGGATTTCGATAATTTCGGATGATCGTGAAGACTTTAAGGTATAATTCATGATATCTTTGAGGTGGTTCCTAGAATTAAGGTGATAAGTTTTCTGTAATTGAGTTAAACTATATTGAGGTGACACTTAAAATTTTGAAGATGAATTAGTGTTCCTAGGGTGTGAATATATTTGAATTTGGTTATATGCCAAAGCTTTTGGATATAATTTTCTTTCGCTAAATAATAATGATTGATTCTTATCCTTGAGGTAATTCGAAGTATAGAGGAAACACTTGTATAACGATATATATGGTGATATGATCAAAATATCCTTACAAAGTATATGTGTGATGATATTGAGGTATTTTAAAGGTTGACATCATGTGTTGGTGCATGCTTAAATCTCCATTGAATGTTAAGAAACCTATTGATATGATTGACTTGTTAAACAGATTGATGTTTAAAAGAAGTCATTGTGACAACAAAATAATTACAAGATATTATGAGTGCTGAACAAGTACATAATGACTACAGAATGAAATGCTCGAAGTGCAAACTCCTTATGATATTAATGACATATGTTTAGAGCATTTTTAGATATATGATTGTGTACTTTGATGCCTTGTTGAAATGTTATCTATCAGTATGATTAATATGATGAATAGAGAGTATATATGAAGCTACTATGATTATGGGATGAATTAAAATCATAAAGAGAATGTTCAGAGATAAAACTCCTTATATGTTACTGACCCAAATGTTTATTAGTACGAATAATATATATATATCTGCATAAGAGACTGGTTGTAAGGACGAGCGGGTGTGCTGTTCTAAGAGATTACTTCTACACAAAGAAAGCTCAGTATGAGTAGAATCATAGATAGTACGTATAGTGGAGTTATCAAAAGGAAGTACTAGTTCAAATAAAGTACCTGGCTAGAGCTTGGGCGGAGAGATGTATGGAATCTCTGGACATCGATTTGGAGTTTTTCGTACTGTTGTTGGAGACGTTTGGTATCCTTCTCCGTTTCTTGTATTTTTGGTCTCAAGTCTTCAACGTATGATAATACCAGCTTTTTCAGCTGAGTATTTTCCTGCTTCAATTCCATATGCTTTTGCTTGTAGTGTTTGAGCAATCGCTGTAATACCCTAGTTTGATTTCTCAAGAACCCCATCTCTTCATTTCGAACATGAAGACGTCGTGCCAAATCAGAGGCTGAAACAACACTCTGAATACTGAATGCCAACGAATCATTAACAGCGTCAGTATCAGATTTATCAATCAACAGTGCTTGGTCACGTGATAGTACGAAACCCCTAGCTACTGCCATGACAGTAGAATCATGTAATAGGGCAGAATCATGAAGGGTGATAGGATGGTTGTCAAAAGTAAAGTTCGGATGCCACGCGTCAGAAGGCATGGCTAACATGTCAGTGCGTATAGCGGGCACTTCAAGGTGGGCATCAGGTACGTCAAACTGTACACTAGGCATAACAATAGGTTGCGCTGTAGGAGCTACATTTAAGTCAAAAGTGTTAACAAATGGGAATGAGGTTACCATGTTAGGAAAGTTAGGAAAATATTTGAGAATACGAAGGAGTTGGGAGAGATGAAGTTTTGGAGACTAGTGTGCTGAGAGACTAAATGTCGCAAGGAGAATGGATCACTAAGCTTCTCGAAGCCGTAGATTTTTGGCTTTTAAAGGGAAATTTTCATTTCATTTAAAGCTATAGTAAACAACAAACAACAAAAAGGCATTGGGCGACGAACGGTTAAAGTCAAAAGTTTTTGAAATTTTTGGATATTGTTTCCCTCATAATGATGGCTGACAATGCTATTGACTTTTGTGATGCTCATTTGTCAAACTTACTGTTCAATCAATGACTTTAAAATCCACACGTGAGCAGCCAAATGAATCATCACACCAACGCGCACCACGCGCGCTTGTGCATCTTCCAAAACCTGTCCTATAAATTCATGCCTCTTTGTTTTTGGAACACAAGCCTTCTGTTCAAATTTCTCACCCATGTTTTTCCTATAATATTTCTCCTTGTACTAAAACTCAGATTTCCTTCGAGTTTGAGTTTCTTCTCACTTATAAAAATGCAGCATCACAAATTAATTCATGAAACCCCACTTTCTATGCTCTCATAGTAAACCATAGAAGCAAGATTATCGTTGATCATGTCCTGAGGAAGCAAGATTATCATTGATCGTGCTTTCCAGGCCTAATAGCTTTTTCTCTAGCAACAACCCCACATGACAGAAGAGAGAGAGCACTTGATGTGTATGCACTAGAAGTTTCAACAAGAAGGCGCATACATATCATGTTTTGAGCTGGTTTTCATGCCCTTATGATAGCAGTTCAGTAAGACTTCTTGTTTCTCTTCTTCTTCTCTTGACTTTGCAAGACCTCGAAGAAAGACTTTATAACCTAAGCGTTTTGAGCATTCTAGTTTAGAAACTTACCCATATCGCTTAGATTTTTTTATTTTTATTTTTATTTTTTTTTTATCAATTATCCATTTTTGCAACTCATCAAGACACACATATATCAGTCACTAGTGGATGAGAATCTTACCCTTATGAAATAGTGTATTTCGATTGCGTCGGAATGATCGTTACGAATTTCTTTTGGCAAGTTATGATTAAAGATGTAGCACGAAAAGTTTTCATTGATATTTTGGTATCGACACAAGATTTGAGATAAGGAAATAGAAATGATTGTATATTTAGAATAAAAGGATTTATGATGTTACTTTGAGGTATATTGGTGTAACGACATTTTTGAGGGGATATAAATTGTAAAACGTTGATGCTATTTACTTTTACGGATTTATGATGATAATCTCGATAATTAATTAAGCATCATATTAATAGTTTTGTATGTGATTTGAAATATGGAGATACTAAAGGAAATATGGGCAGATATGAATTTTTTTTTTTTTTTTTACATTATTTGGTAAGATCAAGTAATTCAAATCGAGGAAACTATTGTGAACTTACAAAGGAGAATATGATATTTTGAAGTATGAACTAGTGATCTGATAATTGGTACCCAAATGTTTAAGTTCTAGCAATAGATTTTTCACGTAGTGGGATTAATAATGTAATATTATACTATCAAGGTCGATTAAGGAGTAATTTTTGGAAAATACGTTAAGATAGGATTTTAGTATGGACTATGATGATTTTCGTTAAGTGGATTCTTGAAGTTAAGCGAGAATTTATAGGTTTTAAAATTCGAGGACGAATTTTCTATAAGAAGGGGAGAACGTAGTATCTCAGATTTTAACAGTCTTATTTTGGAATTATTTACTTAATAATATTCGGTAATGTTAGTTATTCTTGAAAATCTTAATAGAGCATATGGATATTATAGGAATAAATATTGAGTTTATAATGAAGTTTAATTTTATATGGGGAATTATATGCTGATTATTAGGAATGATGAGAAATTTGTCCTGATGAGTAAGGTTCCAAAACATTCGTGTGAAGCTTTAATGTATGAAGCTAGCATATAAGCATTCAAAGCTATGAATAGTATAAATTATGAGTGAATGGGGGTTGACTCAATGCAAGATATTACTCCAATTGTTCTTGAAATTTCTTAAGTCCATGCAACTAGAGCCGACGAAGTTGTTAGGAGAAGAGAAGAGAAGAGAAAAAGGGGAGAAAACATCATGATGAAGAAATATCATGATGGCTTATTTCTTAGCAAATTTTGGAAGAACTCGGTTAGTGAAGCTAGCCGACGCCTGCGTCCAAGCTATCTTCATAGTTTATACTAGATTTTCTTAATTCATTTAATGAGATAATATTACTATTTCAATATTTATTTTGGTGAGATGTTAATTATTAAGGAAATTACCCGTTAATTTGAAGAGTGATATAATAATTTCCCTAATTTTGTTTGGAGTGTCGGCAGGTCGTGTAAACTTATGGGTTGAATTAAGTAAGTTTAAAAATATCATTTCTCTTCCTAACTTTATTGTATTCATTTTCCTTCCTTCAACCACCAAAAGCAACTAAACCCTTTATAATTATACATTATTATGTCTGCTACTTTTCCCCATTTCTCCACACACTTATCTCATCTACCTTTCTTCGTTATTTTCCTTTATTTTCCCCTGCACCATCTCTACTTATTCTGATCTCTGCAAACTGAGATCAAGCAAGAGTCAGAAGACTGAGAGAGAGAGAGTGAGGAGGAATCGGGAAGTAGTCTGGAGGAAGAAGAAAGAAAAAGAAAAGAAAAGAGGGGTTTAATAAGTGGGTGTTTAATGGATCAAATTATTGGGTTCGTATGAGGTAAAACCACTTCCTTCTACTTCTGATTAAATTGATTAATTTCAGTTGGAGTTTATGTTAAGTTGTTAATTCTGTGATGGATCGACATAATGGTAGAGTTATCGAGATGGTTAAATTGCAGTTGAAAGATTGCTCATAGCTGCAGTCTAGAGGTAAAGGGATATGATCATATTCATGATTTCTTACAAATGTAAATGTTATATTTTCTAATAATGGTTAAAATGACAGCTTTTTTTTGATAGCCCCTTTTATGCATCCAAAAACTATATTTTCAGAAAAGGAATCAAATGTAAATGATGATGCATAAAACTATATTTTGAAAATGAATCAAATGGTAAACAGTCTTAATGAAAATGCTTCCGCTATGTTATACAATGTTATGAAAAAGAATGGAAGGATGAAGAATGACAAGAATGAAGAAAGGAAAGAATGAATGCAAGAATGTTTTAAGATACTTAATGGCCTATGTATGCATGAATGATGGTACCAAATTACGAGTGCGGATGGCAGCCATCTTGTTTGGTCCGCCGGGTATGGCTCACTTGAGTGCACCTTAGTTATCGGGTGAGTGCATATTCCTAATGCGGTTCCTACTTGTGGCCACAGGATGGAACCGGGATCCTAGTGATCACCAACCTTCACACACAGGGCGTAAATGTGTGTTGGCCACCATGTTATTGAACTAATAATTAATGATGCATGAATGATGAGATGCTATTATTGTTTGATGAAAACATTTTCTTAATATTGTTTAAAGGATATTGATGATGTATTTTTTGGAACTAAATGCTATTTTCAATTTCATTGACGGTATGATGTATCTACTTACTGAGTATTCGACTCACCCTTTTTGTATGTTTGATGATTTTTAAAACTACCCAGATGAAGTTATGGATGATGCTTACAAGGCAAGGAAATTAGAGGCAGAAACTACTTCTTTATGTGAAAAGGAATAAAGCTTAAGTTTATTAGCTATGTTATGATCATTTTATGAGACTCTGATTTTAATAAATAGTTTTGTTTATGGAATTCTTATGACCCCAAGAGAAAAGTATAATATCCAATTTTCTACGGGAGGAGGGTGTTACAATAAGCAGCCCTTCCAACGAACTTGATGCATCTGTACAAGCCTCCTTTGACACCAACATGACCAGGCCTTCACCTTCTAATAGTTTAATAGCAGATTTTCATGAGCCACCAAGGAGTCCTTCTCCATTACCACCGACTCAATCTTCTACCACAGAGGCTACACAACCCATTGAAAATCAACATTCAATGGTCACAAGATCTAAGGATGGGATTGCACGACCCAACCTTAAGTATCTCAATCTTCATACTTGGACTTCCCTTGACATACCAGCTGAACCTCGTTCTATCAAATTTTCCAAAAGCCATATTGGCTGGGTTGCTGCCATGGATGAGGAGCTCACTGCTCTTGCTACCAACCATACATGGAACCTTGTTCCCCATAAACTTGAAATGAATGTGGTTGGTTGTCGGTGGGTTTACAAAGCTAAACTCAAGTCGGATGGGTCTCTTGAATGTCTTAAAGCACAACTAGTTGCTAAAGGGTTCAATCAAGTGGATGGTATTGATTTTTCAGAAACCTTCTCTCCTGTCATCAAACCAGCTAGCATTCAATTTGCTCTTACAATTGCTGTTGTCAAAGGATGGGAAATTCGACAATTAAACGTGAAGAATGCATTCCTACATGGATCTCTTTCTACTCCGGTCTATATGGAACAACCTCTAAGGTATGTTGATTCTACTAAACCCACACATGTTTGCCAACTTAGTTGTGCTTTGTACGGTCTCAAGCAGGCTCCTCGGGCTTGGTTTGATCGCCTTAGTGATTTTCTTGTCACGCTTGGCTTCTACTGTAGCACAACCGATCCAAGTCTATTCATTTACCACTCTTGGCATGGTACTATTTTTTTGCTCCTTTATGTTGATGACATGGCCATCACAGGTGATAATCCCTCTCACCTCCGCTAGCTCATTACTCGGTTAGGCCATGAGTTTTTTATTAAAGACTTGGGTTTTCTCCACCATTTCCTCGGTATTGAAGTGTGTCGTACTACTGAAGGACTATTTCTTTGTCAAACTAGATATGCCAAGGAAATCATTGATCGTGCCTCTATGAGTGGTTGCAAATCTATGTCCACTCCAATGCCCTCTAAAGGTCGCCACTTACCTATTGAATCTGATCTCTACCTGGATCCCACCCATTATCGGAGTATTGTCAGGGCACTTTAATATCTCACATTCACTTGTCCCGATCTTTCTTACAGTGTTGACTTTGGTTGCCAATTTATGCATGCTTCAACCATGGCTCATTACAAAGCTCTTAAATGGATTCTTCGTTATGTGAGTGGTACTACTCAATTGGGATTCCGCATACTTGCCTTTAGCACTTTTGGTCTTTATGGGTTTTTTTTTACTCTGATTGGGCTGGCTGCCCCTCTACACAACGCTCCACCACAGGTTTTTGTACCTTTTTGGGTAGCAATTGCATCTCTTGGAATGCTATAAAGCAGTCCACGGTAGCCTGCTCAAGTGCTAAAGCCAAATACCGTTCTATGGCCTCTACTGCCGCCGAATTAACTTGGTTGTCCTTTATTCTAAGAGATCTTGGCATTCATCTCTCTCGTCCCCCGATTTTACATTGTGACAATCTGAGTGCACTACACATGACAGTTAACCCGGTCTTTCATGGCCGCTCTAAACACATTGAGCTCGACTATCACTACGTTCATGAAAAAGTTGCTCTTGGTAGTCTTGAAACTCGATTTGTTCCTTCTGCTCACCAACTTGTAGATCTTTGTGACAATCTGAGTGCACTACACATGACAGTTAACCTGGTCTTTCATGGCCACTCTAAACACATTGAGCTCGACTATCACTACGTTCGTGAAAAAGTTTCTCTTGGTACTCTTGAAACTCTATTTGTTCCTTCTGCTCACCAACTTGTAGATCTTTTCATTAGGCCTCTACCAAAGACACCCTTCCAGGCCTTACGAGACAAACTAAGCCTTTTGGTTGATCTGTGGCCCACTTTGAGGGGGAGTGATAACACAAAATCTTTAGACCATGATCTTAGCAAAATGTGATTATGGCAATCCATCTGGGATATGATTCTCATATCCTAAAATCACTTTCATGGATATTGTACATCCGACTGGGATATGATTCTCATCTCCTAAAATCACTCTCACGGATATTGCACAGACGTTACATATATTATTGCTTTTGTATTATACACATTCCATACATATATTTACTTTCCTTGTATTACCTGCTCTTGTAAAGCTCTATATAAGTAAATGAAATATAACTCTCTAACTCACCTTGAGATAGAGTTTCTCAATTGTCTTTAAGGATCATGGTCTGGAGATTTTGTGTTATCACTTCCCACTCCTTATCACCTTAGTATCATCAATTCCGTAAATCTTTGTTCTACTTTGTTTTGTATCACTAAAATAGAGATCCATGGCATCCTCATCTTCAAAACCTTTCTCCTTTTTCATCACACCTTCAACTTTGTCTTCATCCTCTTTAGAATTAATACGGGTCGACTAGCCAATTGGTGAAACCAGAGTATTACTCGATCCGTATAGAGAGAGTGCTTTACATGGGTCTAAAGTTTATTCAATAGGGGTAGGTACACATAGTGGCCTTACATCGGAGGGTTCCTCATTATAAAAAAGAAAGGAAAAAAAAAGAAAGAAAACAAACCAAAAGAATGATCACCAGCAAAAGCCTCATGTATGCTTAGGAAGCTTTCCCCGACCTCTTCCCCCATTGCCATAATAATAGAAAAATCTAACAAAATCACACACTATTCGTACTCGTTGGCCAAGAGACATTCGGAGCCGTGGCCATGAACCAATGATTAGTCAACAACCACACACGCTTGCACGCGCCTCTAGTCACCTGCTTAAGCTACCAAAATGCTACAAGGTTTTCTAAGGACTTTAGAGAAAATTAATGGTCACCACGTCAGCAAAACCCAAAACCATGTTAAAGTAATGATTATATGATTAAATTTATTTCTTTCTATAAGTTTAAGCTTCCCCTTATGCAAGCTATTTGTTTAAGAGAAATGTTTGGTTTTTTTCTTTTGCCAGTTTCTTGTTCATTTCCGTACAAGAAATGGACAAATTCACCATTGATTCTGTAGGGTCAAGAAGAGATATGTTGGAGAATGACACCATACAAATCTCATTTGTTTAATCATTGCATTTCCTCTTTGGGGCCATCTTTGATATTCGTTTTTGTTCACTAGCCTTAAAACACATTTGATAGCTCCATTTAGTTTTCTAGAAATGGTAGCCATCACTGTAAAAATTAAATAAATAATAGGAAAAAATATAATTTAGCCCCCCAAACTACCAGCCATTTTCATTTTAGTCCCCTAGTGTTCAAAAAGTGATAAAGTAGCCCTTTAAACTACCAAACAGTTACAATTTGGCTACTCCGTTAGTCATTACCGTCAAATTGGATGGAAAATTCAAAACTAAGTCATTTTGGTAAGGAATGGTTACTAAAATACCATTTCGGAGATTTTTTATTTTTATTTTTATTTTTTTTAAATAAGCAAGCAAAACTGTGCCATTTTGCTTGAAATTAGGGTTTCCTTCCCCTAACCAAAATGACGGTAGGAATTAAAACAAAATGTCTTCTTCCCCACGCTGGCCGGTGACCCACGCATCCCCCAATCCTTCACGACAACCTGCAAGAAAAAAGTTCATCAGATTTTAGGATTCTCTTACCCAAAACCATTAAACTCAGGGGAGCTTTACCGATCATTGGATTTTAGGATTCTCTTCATTAAAACCATTAAAAAATTTCATCAAATTTTATGATTCTCTTCATCAGAAAAATGGGGAAAACGAAAACGAGTAAGGTAACAAGGGAGCTTTACCAATCATTGGATCACTAAATTATGAAGGGAATTGTTATTCTTGTTACTCTATCCAAAAAAAAAAAGTCACAACAAATGGTTGCACCCATCTAGAATTGTGTTGTATACTATGCATATATACATCAGCAAAAGGACACAAAGGCCATCGATCTAGACCCAATTAAACCTGAAAAATCCTAAAGTACCATGTTCAATTCTTGACAGATCAAACTGCATGTAGCTGGCCTTTAGGCTCACTTGCATCCCATGGTGCAATGGAGGTTGAGCAACTTGAGTTTAATGGGTTTGGGCAAAAGAGCCCTAAAATCTGATGAACTTCTTTCTTGCAGGTTGTTGTGAAGGATTGGGGCCAGCGTGGGGAAAAAGACATTTTCTTTTAATTCCTACCACTAACCAAAACGGCGCCATTTTGGTTAGGGGAAAGAAACCCTAATTTCAAGCAAAACAACGCCGTTTTGCTTGATTCTTTAACTTTTTTTTTTTTTTTTTCAAAATGGCATTTTAGTAACTATACCTTACCAAAACGACGTAGTTTTGAATTTTTCATTCAATTTGAGGGTAATGACTAACGGAGTGGTCAAATTGCAACTGTTTGGTAGTTTGGGGGCCTACTTTATCACTTTTTAAACATTAGGGGGCTAAAATGAAAATGACTGGTAGTTTGGAGGGCTAAATTATATTTTTCCCTAAATAATAATAAAAAATGATATCTCCTCATAGTGTGTATATATATATATATACATATATGTCACACACTAGACAAAAGTTTTTGGGAAAAATATAAAAAAGTCCCCAAACTAACAGTCATTTGCAATATAGCCCTCAATGTTCAAAAGGTACTAAAGAAGCCCCTAAACTATCAAAATATATAAAAAAGACCACTATTTTTTTTTATATTCCTATAATACCCCTATTCTTTTAACAAATAAAATAATAAAACAATTGTAAAAAAAACTAAACAATTTTTTAAAAATACAAAAAAATCAATGGGCGAATAAATACAAAATTTTTTTTGGAATAAATATATAATTAGCCACTGTATTTAATCTAAATTACAAATTGCTTTATGAAGCAATTTTTAATAGAATACAGTGACTGTATTAAAGTAAAATCAATTGGCGAGTAAAAACAAATTTTTAATAGAATTTGACTTTAGGGACTAATTTTTTTTTTTTGAATATCTCAAGAACTGTACATTTGATTATACTTTAATACGACATGAATAGCTAGCCACTGTAGTTGGCCTAAATTAGTCACTTTAATTGGCCTAAATTATTTATTTATTCTAATAAACTTTTTTTTTTTTTTTTGGTATTTATTCGCCCATTGTTTTATTTATTTTATTTTTTTAATTTTTGTATTTTTAAAAAAAATTTTGGTTTTTTTTTTTAACTATTATTTTATTTGTTAAAAAGATAGGGGTATTATAGGAATATAAAAAATTAAGTAGCATTTTTTATACATTTTGATAGTTTAAGGTTCTACTTTAATACTGCATTTTGAACACTAAGGTCTATATTGCAAACGACCAGTAATTTGAGGAGCTTTTTTATACTTTTCCCAAAGTTTTTTGTGGAAGCTAGGATATAGGCTATGTCAAAACAATTCCAGCTGCTGACTACTAAGTTCTAGCTTCGTTATACCGGCATGTGTTCATTCGATCTATTCGATTATTTAGAATACAAGTTTATAAATTTCTTGGTAAATAACCATAATAATAGAAAGATCGATCTTTCAAACTAACCACCTCCTTTCCCTCGAAGCTGTAATATATATATATATATATATTTAGATGAGTAAATGTTCATCACTTTCTATCCGAAAAGTTTGTGCTAATATTGACTAAATGATTTAATAAAAAAATTTATTATTTAATATTTTTTTTATTTAGTTAATATTCGAACACTCACTCTCACATATGAGCTCAATTATTCCTTAATAATTGAGTTAACATGTGAAGTACTATTTACTTAAAATGATTAAGTATATTTTACTTAATCATTTAGTCCTGATCCTCCCTCTCATCATGAGATGGGCATTAGATCGAAGACTTCTTTTGTTTATTGGTTTCACTTAAATACTTGGTGCATATTGATGAATCAGTGATCAAAATGTCTTCCTTTTTCAATCTGTTTTTCTCGGAAAGTTGGTTTCTTTTTCAATCTGTTTTTTTTCGAAAAGTGTCATAAGATGGTAGTTTGACAGGGTCAATTATCATAATTGGTAGTTCATAAAGAAAAAGTGTTAAGACGCTGTAATTTATAGGAGCAAAAGGTAATTATCTTTTTTTTTTTTTTATTGCAAATGATTATGCTGTAATATTTCTGCCAAAGCTAGTGACCCAAATAACCATTGAAAATTGAAAAAAGAAAAAGAGAAAGCAAAAAACCAAACAAACAACAAGACACCTGACAACCAGTAATGTCGCTGAAGCGGGAGAGGCAAATGAAAAAGGTGGAGAAGGCCGCTATCCGGAGCGTCAGCTGCATACATCGGCATGTCACCATGTCTCCTCTCATCCCCCAACGTTGATATGGCATAATCATTTCAACCAAAAAAATTAATCACTATGCATCAAATGCTATGCCATATTAACTTTAAGAAAATGAGAGAGGAATAATGGAGTGATGAAAGAGTCCGTGATCTAAATTCTAATATCACACATAATTTTGCCCAAACGGATGAAATGAGAATAAGTTACAAAAATGATATATTTGAAAGGCCCAGAAGCCAATTTGTCAATAAAAACAAATGTTCTACATGGGCTTGACAATATTGGTCCGAATCGACAATCCAACCCGAACCAAACTGGCTTGTTGTTTTGATCATTCTCAATAGGGACTAAAAATTTAAGTTTGGCCCATGGAGTCGACCCTTATAGCAGTAAATATCCAAATTTCATTTAAAAACTCATAAAAATCTCAATATTAGCCCTTATGGCAATACAGCGACGTATGAAATTTCAAATGTACATTGTTATTTGCATGAGGTTTGATATGGACACAACAAAAAATTAATTTATGTCCAACTTCTTTCTTATATGGTATTTTTTTTTAAAAAATATATCCTCTGCTCCGGCAAGGACGACAGCTCCGACAAACTCACCACCCACCTGCTCCGGCGACAACGACGACAAAAACTGCCGGCGAACTCACCGATGACGGCTGACCCACGGCTGGGTCTAGCTATGACCCAGCCGTGGGTCACCATTTGTGGCGACTCTGGGTCACTATCTCCGGCGATTTTTTTACCAAACCCAGCCTAAAAAATTGATTTTAATGTCTAAAAATTCGTTTCTAATGTTTCAAAAATCGATTATAATGCCACAAAACTCGTTTCTAATACCTCAAAACTTAATTTTGGATTTAAAATTAAAACCTAGAGGGGAAGGTTAACCATTTTTGAGATTTTATCATCCTAAAATCGAAGCCATTTTATCACCCTAAAAGTCGCCGGATCCATGTGAAAAACCAAAGAAAAAACCGGTGAACTCACCGATGTGAGTGTTGCAAAACCAGCGGCCGGCTGTGGGTCTCGTTCTTCCTTCTCCTCTTTCTCTTTTTTTCTCTTTTCTTTCTTCTTTAGTTGAAAATCAACTACATTAGGGTACTGGTTTTTTTTTTGTGCATTTTTTTCCCCTTTATGTGAGGTGTCCTTTTCCTATTGGGTGCTGCAAAACCCACCTTTTGCCATGTAGGAGAGAAGTTGGACATAAGTTAGATTTTTGTTGTGCCTTTAACATTTTTATTTGTATATTGAGGTAGGGTATTTGCATCATTCTTTTTTCTTTTCTTTTGTTTAATTCTTTGTTTTCTACATGAAGAATAATAGCCTTAGGAAATTCTATTGATATTATAATATCGAATTGTTAATGAATATTACATGTTGAAACTTCAGACTCTCCCATAAACATATTGAGGTAGTTCCATAAAAGCGTAAGCCTTTACATTTTACACCCAAATATTTTTTTAATTTAAATAATTTTCTTATAGAAATCAAACAGGCCTTAAGTTAATTGATGATAATATTCCACAATGTGAAATGCATTATCATATGATATGGGTATCAACATATATACGTTAAGGCACCAAAACAACCAAAATAAAAATAAAAATAAAAAATAATAAAATAAACTTAAAATAAACCAAAACAATCAAACCATGTCTTAAGTTAATTGATTGCATTCCTACAATATATCCATTTGCTATTCAATTACTACAGTAGTTTTAGTTCCTAAGATTCAAGGTTACAAAATTGTTGCGGAGAAAATATCTCACCATGGGCCCCGTCTACTTACACTTATTTACAATATGCCATTATTCACTCACCGTGTGATACGTGTGCATACAATTTTTTGTACCTAGGAATAAAAGAAAAAAGAGGGACATTTTCTAAGGGTTTCGCTTGCTCCGCTCCTACCGGTCTTTCATTGAAAGACTCTAGAAAGTCTCTCTCCCACATATATCTTTGAAACTCTCTCTAACTTCTCTCTCTCCCTGTAAATCCCATATACGTCTCTCACTATTCACACACCAGTTTATAGATGAATAAAGATAGATTTTCATTACATTTTTTATCCACAAATAAATATGTTAATTTAAGCATCGGAGAGTCTTCGGCCCCAACTGAAGGCTCTTTGACCTTGTTTTGTTTCGCAAGAACTTCATTGCTGTACATGAAGTCCTCTCATTGCTCAACCATGATTCCATGAAGAAAAATTGCCGTGTAGCAAATTCCTAGAAAACGCTTCAGCAAAAGTTATTATCTTCAATTCATATTTTGGTACCCCTCGATAAAAATTCTTAGTTCCACCCTTGCCTACCACATCAATACTTATAAGTGCAAGAAGAACCATTGAGTCGATCATCGACTATAAATTTGTCCAACAATTGGACACAAACCACATGTCATGGTAGACTACACCTTTATTTCACTTTTATTTAACGTAGTAGGGTCTAATAACCATTGAATACGTTAATATAATGGAATAAAAGTAAAATATATAGCATTTTGGTATGAAAAATATATATAAAACCAGCCGCCTTTGTCATTTTTCAACAAAAAATCTTGAAAAGCAGATACATATATTTCATCAGATAACTTTGGATGAGATATTAGAGCTTAGCGTACGTATATGCTTATCAAAACCGCACTTTGATGGCCTTTTTCTTCTTCCCATCTTTTCCCGATCTGATTATTGCTGGACGGGTTCCACTAAGTGTTAGCATAAAATAAGGAAGCTTGATCTCTATCTGATCCTGTCGAATGCGACTGCCAATGATGCTAATGATCGATGCTTAATTTATTTTCCATTATGTATACTGTCTAGTAACGTCGTCTAGGGCAGGCTTGCGTCCTGTTCAACTAGATCATACCACGTGTCTTCTATATATATCTTATTTTGAGACATGATCAATATTACCAGATTATACCTCGATGGCTTCTAGCTAGCTAGCTAGCTAGCTGCAGCTTTGTCGTATTGCCAATCTTTTCAACCTTAAGTTGCTCTCATTTTCATAAATTATTATGATTGATTCTCAGAACCCAAATTGGAGACTTCCAGTGTTACGTACCACATGTCGTGTCCAAATTAGCATTTCATTTATCTTCTTAATTACATTCTCGAATTATCATTCAATTAAATTATATCCTCGGTTAGATATATTATGGCTTTGAAATTGCCAACCGATGACACGTTCATGCATATGCTATATATATTTTGACTTTTAAGGAATATCAAGTGTAACATTTTAAAATATAGGGATAATTAGTTGGAAATGCCATTAATTGGAAGTCGAATAGGAGATATATATATATAATCACTGATCGATGATCTAGCTAGCTGATGGAGTGAGTTCAAATGCACCAAATTAAGCAAACCTCTGCCTTATTAATTAACTTGTGTTCCTTTGCCACAGGCATATATAAGACCAAGAGGTATTACAACATTTGTGTTGGCATGGATATAGAAATAATATTAGAATTTAAATGAATTAAGAATTAATGAAGCACGTGTATCAATTGATCATCTATCTCATACTAGTGCGTATAATCATGGGGCATATTAATATATGCATTATCGCAATGAATTAATTGTGGACAGAAAAGGATAATCCAATTACGATTTCGCTAGGAGTAAGTATAGTGGGGTATGCATGCAATTAATTAATTTGTTCCTTCTTTTGTATCATACGACGACACATGAGGACTGAGGTCCCTCTTTTTCCCAGGTTTTGTACCAAGTTAATTGTCACGAACGTATGTCGACTCACATGTTGGCTTCTTTGGTGTTTCAAATTAACACGTAACTGATTTTACGACGGCACTTCTCCATTTCCCACTTAGGATAGCGACCACAACATAGCTAGCTACTTTTCAAATTTTCAAAATATATTAGGCAACAGACTTAATCAGTACTTTTAAACACTTACAAAAATGAAATGCCTAGTAAATATTAATAAGAATAACAACAACAAAATCCTAATGTTTTAAAAGAATATATAGAGAATTTCGGGACCTTGCTAGCTAGATTATCGTAAGTAATTGACAGTCCAAGGAAATAAACAACAACGTTGTAACATCAACGTCACAATTTCCTTTTTTTGTGGTCCAATAACTAATCTTCACTCAAACAGCTCCACTACCGGGTAACATTAGCAGCGCCAGTAGGCGACTATATCAATTTGTAAATAATTTTGTATTAAAAGTTGCAGTACTCCTAACACTATGATCATTCTTAAATTTTAATAACTGATCACATGTACTCAATTCAACCATTTTGGTCCGTGGCCAAAGATGAATAAACTTGTTAGAATATTTTAAATTCTCTAATTAGCTAGGCTTTATTCTATCTTTTTGTATGATTTATTTACTCCCAACCTCTTTATAAATAAAATAAAGATCAGTGTAATATTGTTCATGATATAGTAGCTTCAACACAAGAATTAAGTAGCTAGCTCTAACTCTTTGTCAGTTCTTTCTCGGCTTCTGCTCTCTTTCTCTCTTCTATCTACAAATTAAACCCAAGCTAAACTATATAATTCAACGTGATCACTGAGTTTTTCTTGTTTGTTTCGATTGATTTCTCACCAATCGGATCTAAGACTTTAGTCTACAAATTTTTGCAGTACAGAACTAGATCTAGTCTACAACTTAATTTCTTTTGTTTTTGTTGGTTCCCCCGTCGGTGGTGCTACTTAGTGTGTTATACTCTACACAAACCATATTAAGGATTTTACGCAAATGGAAAAAGTAAAGACAACTAGGGAGAATTTAAAAGAATATAGAGGATTTTATCCAATAAGCAGGCCAAGAGGTGGCGTAATTTTTTTTTATCAAATTACCTACCCCAGTCGCAACTTGAGCCAATAGTCCAACTTTTCAACTCTGTGGGATCCAAAGGGCCAATATTATAATTCTCATTGTGCTTCTTTTGACTCGACAACCTACGGACACAATTAAAATACACCATGTGGCGAGAGGAGATAGGCTCCAGCCCATTATAAAACGCCATCGAATTGCTCCAGTTTTGCACCATCCTAAACCCAAGAGCCCAGAATGTCTCCCAAATACTTGCTACTATTGTTGCTTGGGGTGGTGCTTCTCACCACTCACTCTCTTGCTGATCACCACAAACCTCCCTACCACAAACCACCACACCACCCTCCTACAGGGGAGGAGCTCTCCCAGGAAGAAACGGAATCAACCTTGGATGGCAAAGGCCACAATGGATACAAGCCGCCACGAAAATACAAGCCACCAACCTCAGTCGACGAGTCTCTTGATGAGAAAAAGCCATACCCAGAACACAAGCCACCGCATGGGCATTTCCCACGACACCCTCCAGCAGAGGAAGCTGAAGACTCCCACAAACCACCCTACCACAAGCCACCGCACAAACCTCCTACGGCCAACTGAGTGCTTAGGCTAAGCATGCATGTGTAATAGTATAATAAGAGCTGCTACTGCTATATGATGTATCAGTTGTTGCTGCTGCTGCACTTGTCTTGTAGCTTATGAAGCATGGCATGCACTTAGTTTGCTTCAGTTGTGTAGAAATTTCGTTGTCATCGCTCTATATTAATATGATATCTATGCTTATATTATGATCTGGCTTTCTTCACTGGCAGTAAAAGTTTATATACATACTATGAAAACGGTATTTTAGGGCAAATATTCTTAGTGGTGTTGATTGATGGCACTAGTACCGAGAATAACATCGATCACTATAATAGTTTACAACAAGAACAAATTATATCAATTATATGAGATAAAATAGTTTATTAATTTGACCTTTAAGAGAAAAATCCTGACTCCAATAAGATATAATTGTTAAAAGAGAGGAAAAAAAAGAAAAAAAGAAAAAGAGATTTAAGATATAATATAAGGGTAATACTTATTTATTGCATTTTAATCCAATGAATAAATATTTATTGCAAATTCAATGATAATTTTAAAAAACATATAAAAAAGTATGAAAATGGATATAAAGAAGTGAGTATTTGTGTAGCATTAGGCATGATATGTACATACACACATGCATATGAAATCAGCCGATCAACACGTTCAACAACTGTGCATACTCGAGGGTTATATGTTTCTTACTAAATTAAGTAAGGACATCATAATTCTATAAGCTAAAAATCTTTTGAGTGTCGCTTATGACACTTGCAAATTTTACAAAAAGCTAAAAATAAAAAGGCCGTCGGTTGCTCTGTATCACATAATATTGAACACATGGACATAAATACCCTCCCTGCCAACGTTGTGTCTGGAAGACGGAATGTTAGTGGCAGACCATAAAGCACATGTACAATTAAAGGACCAGTGATTTTAAAACACTTGGATGACACTAAAACAAGGGACTTCAGGCAGATAAAAAGGATATTCTGGGCGCTTAGTTTATTCCATTGGATATTTGCACAAGTTTAAATTACCCTTTGCCTTTATATATATATATATATATATAGCATGTACAATTCATTTGGACGACGCTTTGCTCTTCCTATATATATAGGGAATTAGCATGTCACGATGCATGCATATATGTCTCAAGTGATGAGAACTTGGGCTGGCGTGGCTTATCCTATGTGAAATCATTGTCCTCTTACAACCCCGTTTGCCTTCTCTCTTGAATCTGGACCATCAATTTTTTTAACTGGAGATGTTCAGTACTTTTGCTTAGAAGATGTAAGCAGCATCCTTTCTTTCATGGACTCCGACATTCTTAACATTACTAGAAAATTCCGGTGAAAAGAAAAGTTTAGTCTTATGAAAAAGTCAGTAATTGATCTTTTTTTATTTTTTATGATTTCATATTTTTTAAATGATCTTTTTCGATGAATTCTTATTTTTAAATGATGTGGTGGTGCTTATTATGAGTGCACGCAAATGATGCGTTCTACTTTTTATAAAGAAAACAAGTAAAAATATATTTACGTAAGTAAACCTAAACTTATTATCTTAACCTTTTAGGATAGAGTAGTACAGGCCACTGAGGCCAGCCGCCAACGGTGGCCACTACTACTCAATTAAAATAGCAAAGGTTTTCACTTTGTTTGCACTATTACCTTCCAAACTTGATAATGTTTTTTAATTCGAAAACTAAAGTTTCAATTTTTGTAATACACCATCCTAAAGTTTCAAATTTTTTCAATTTGATTAATTTTATCCAAAACTTTTCCTATTGTCCATAATTTTTAATTTTTAATTTTTTATAAAAAAATTTTAAAAAAATTCAGGGTTGCTATAGCCACCCCTTTGGCCATTTGGCCATTTTTGTACTTCCAAATTTATTTTTTTTATTTATAAAAAATAAAAAATATGGACAATATGAAAATTTTGAGATAATATTGATCGAATTAAAAAAATTGAAATTTTGTGAGCATAAATTATAAAAATTAAAACTTTAGGATTCGAATTAAAAAATACTGTTAACTTTAAAAGCATAAACTGTAATTTTTCCTTCTTTTCTTTTTAAGTAGCCGGCCTATATATGTGGGAGATCGAGATCAAACAAGTGAGGGAGATTCGACTTAGTTTATCGAAAGTAGCTGATCACTGTACATTTATCATGCCGACATATGTTAGATTGAACGGCGCACAATGTCGGATTCAGACTTCAAATATTGCATGTGGATTTAGCCAAGTTTATCCAAACTAGCTGACATATGACATGACGGCATATATATAGAGACTGGGTTGAACGGCGTCGCACAACGTCGGAGTACTACAAATTTGGTGTGTTTTGCTAATACTTTCTAGTCCTACTGAGACACCTTGAGTGGACTGCGTACGTACATGTTAAATGACCAATCCGTGGAAAGATATGGACGGGACGCCTAGTTACGAAATTAAAAAAAAAATTAATAAGTCAAGGAAAGATTTAATATTGAACAATTAATATATACTAGAAAAGCCTGCTAGCTAGGTGCATGCATTGTCAAACTTTTGAACTCATAGGGACCAAGTGGACCCCTCTTACACATACAAAATACTGAAGAGAAGAACACTTAATTGACTTTCAAGTGTGCCTACACACTTCTACAATAAATGCAAAATGCGTAATGACATATGACATGACGTAGTCTATTGGCTCTCGTGCCTTATAAAAAGGCCAAGAATTCTTGTTGATTTCAAACCATCGAGAGACCAAAACATGAGTAGCAAATACTGTCTAGTGTTGCTCCTTGGGGTGGTGCTTCTCAGCACTACCTCACTAGCTGACCACCATGAGCCTTCCAAACACGAGGACAAGCCCCATTCTCCTCCGAAATACAAACCTCCGACCCCACTTGATCATGAAGAGAAGCCATTCCCTGAACACAACCCACCTCACAAGGGTAAGGGAGAGAAGCCTCCACCAGAGCACAAGCCACCGCATGAGCATCACCCTGGACGCCATTTACTAGAATCAGCTTCCCTTGAACAAAATTCAGCCAATTTGGATGGTAAACATCCAAAGCCACCCCCAAAACACAAGCCACCAACGTCCTCACTTGACAAAGAAGAGAAGCCATTCCCAGAACACAAGCCACCTCCTAAGGGTAAGGGAGAGAAGCCTCCACCAGAGCACAAGCCACCACATGAGCATCACCCTGGACGCCATACACTAGAGTCATCTTCCCTTGAACAAAATTCAGCCAGTTTGGATGGAAAACATCCAAAGCCACCCCCAAAACACAAGCCACCAACGTCCTCACTTGACAAAGAAGAGAAGCCATTCCCAGAACACAAGCCACCAACCAGGCCGTTTGATGAACCTCCCAAGCATAAGGGAGAGAAGCCACCACCGGAGCACAAGCCACCCCATGATCATCACCCTGGACGCCGATTATTGGAGACCTCTTCCCTTGAACAACAAAATTCAGTGAGTCTAGATGGTAAACGTCCTAAGCCACTCCCGAAACACAAGCCACCAACGTCCTCACTTGACAAAGAAGAGAAGCCATTCCCAGAACATAAGCCACCAAAGGGTAAGGGAGAGAAGCCACCTCCAGAGCACAAGCCACCGCGTAATCATCAACCTGGACACCCTTCAATGGAGGATGCCAAAGAATCCCACAACACACCTCGAAAGTTGAAGGCTCCAATCGCTCCTGAAAAGAAGCCGCCAAGTCCGTCTCACAAGCCACCCCACAAACCTCCATCAGCAAACTGATCATCACTGCTTGCATGCGCACGTTGATATATTTGTAGAAATTAATAAGAGCTGCAACATATGCTACGTACCTTTCATGTGAGTCACTGTTCTATACATGGAACAGTTACTATAGCTACAGACATATATGGTAGTCATCTATGTTCACGTATGTTTTGTAATCGTTTTAATTAGTGTTTGTACTTTGACCAGTATCTTATGAGCATCGACATGTTGTGTACTCAATTTGAATGAATCCTTTTTTATCACGTGCGACACATTTCAATATTGCTTAAATTTAATGGGTTTGATAAAAGAGTTTTTTTTTTTTTTTTTTTTTTTTGTCGAGAAAAGTGAAAAGAAGTTATTTGGTAATAAAAAGAAAGAAATTGATTTTTTTTTTTGTTCAGAAAAATTAAAAATTAGTATGAATTTGTTACCAAAAGTATAACTTTGTGTGTAAGGGTTGGAGACAAAACAAAAAGCCACATGTCCCTTTTCCGGGCTTTTCGCATAAAGCTGCAAATTAACTATTCTTATAATTATTATTTACACAAAAAAATATCACTTGTATCAATGGTACGTAAAATCTCATTCCTCAAAGAAGAATCTAACGACATTATATTCAGCTGTAAAATAAAAAGAAAAAAGTAAAGGAATTGAAGGCATTATGGGTTGGTCTGGTAGAACTTTTTAGAGTATTCAAAAGATGAGTTTTTCTAACTAATTCTCAGCATTTTTTTTTTTTAGAAGAAAAAACGACTAGAATGAGTCCCACGTGTCATTGTCAATATCTCTCGTCGTTTATAATTAAGAAAAGAAAACGTCAAAACACTACACCCAAAAAAAAAAAAAAAAAGGGATGTTAGTGACGCTTGGCTTAGCTAGTTTCGTTTCACCAAACTTAAGCAAGAAAACAACGCCTCTAAACTAATTTGAACAATGAGGTAGCTTTTTTTTTGTGTTTTATAAGAGAGAGTTGCTCATTTCGTATAAGTATGCCCAAGGTCTTATCCATAAAGAATGTGAAATTATTCCTTAACACGCATATGTAGATTTATACCGAAAAATTATTAGCATCTTAAGTAAATATTCCGATATATATACAATTTTTGGCTCCTTTAATTATTATTACTATTATTATGATTATTATTATTTAATTTATTTGTGTAGTACTGATAGGCAAGAGAGGATCTGGCTNATGAGGTAGCTTTTTTTTTATGTGTTTTATAAGAGAAAGTTGCTCATTTCGTATAAGTATGCCCAAGGTCTTATCCATAAAGAATGTGAAATTATTCCTTAACACGCATATGTAGATTTATACCGAAAAATTATTAGCATCTTAAGTAAATATTCCGATATATATACAATTTTTGGCTCCTTTAATTATTATTACTATTATTATGATTATTATTATTTAATTTATTTGTGTAGTACTGATAGGCAAGAGAGGATCTGGCTAATTTGCTGTTATTGAAATAACAACATGTATGCTATTATAAATTAAATGATGAAGATTTATCATAATAAATAATTGAAGTAATTGAAGGGTTTAGATTTATTATAATAAATGCCAATAAATAAATAAGGTAATGGATGAGAGAGAAAATTGATATTCATTGAACCCTTCAATTATTTTAACTAAATCCTCACCATTCAATTTTTTAACAGCATACATACTGTTATTTCAATAACAGCATGTAAGGGAGATTCAACAAGAGAAATAAAGTTAAAATAAAGTGGCATTTTTTTAATGGTCACATCTTCATCATGATTTGGTGCCATTGATCGAGCCGAAAACCGAATATTTAAGAATCACATGATCGGTGTGACTCTATCTTCAAGGGTTCACACTCAATTGTGAATGAGCTAGAGACTACTTTAAAGATACGATTGATATATTTGTCTACCATTTTGTAAGCTGATTGGTGGGCATAGTAGTCGATCAATTAAAATAAGTAATGCTAATTGGCAGTTACTGACTTATTTGCATCTTTCTTTTGACCCCTTGTGATGCGGTATACCGATATGATATTGCAGTAAAGTCACGGACGTAAGTGGGAACGGAGAAACATGACACCGCATGTGTCGTGATTCGGCGGAGTAAATTGAAGGTAGCTGACATATGACATGACGACATATTTATATATATATATTAGATTGAACGGGGCCACACGTCAGAATTCAAATATTATTATTGCACATGATGATAGCATGATTGTCCATGAATCATAATGTAATTAAGCTTTCCGCCACTTCGATCGCCAGCTACCTCAATTATATTGGAGTGTCTTTTCCTATTTCGTTCAATCTACTCAGTTTTGCTCATACTTCCAACTGACACGCCTCGATGAAGATTACGTACATACATGTTAAATGAGCAATATGCATGTGGACGATCTTCATTTCTTTTAATTGCTTGGACCTTTTGGTAGGAATAATATATATGGATGCCAAATAATATTGAAGAAATAAGCTTTTAACTTTATAGTATCTATGGAGAATATAATTAAGATTTCATGCTAGCTATTTAATTTGGACCCAAATTTGGTTATTTCTCATCACTCTAGCCTTCACCAGGAACAGCCTTAATCGGTGCATGCATTGTCAAACTTTTGAACTGATCATTAGGGACCCAACTGGAAAGAAAATACTGAAGAAGAACACTTATAAGAGCCTAACAATTTTTGTTGTTTTCAAACCATCGAAAAACCAAAAATGAGTAGCAAGTACTGTCTAGCGTTTGCTCCTTGGGGCGGTGCTTCTCAGCACTACCTCACTAGCTGACCAACATGAGCATAAGCTCCCCTCTCCTCCTAAACACATACCTCCGACCCCACTTGATCATGGGGAGAAGCCATTCTCTGAACACAAACCACCTTCTAAGGGTAAGGGAGAGAAACCTCCACCGGAGCACAAGCCTCCACATGAGCATCACCAGCTTGGATGCCATGTACTTGAGTCGTCTTCCCTCGAACAAAATTCAACCAATTTGGATGGTAAACATCCAAAGCCACCCCCGAAACACAAGCTACCAACGTCCCCACTAGACAAAGAAGAGAAGTCATTCCCAAAACACAAGTCACCTCCCAAGGGTAAGGGAGAGAAGCCTCCACCAGAGCACAAGCCACTGAATGAGCATTACCCTGGACGCTGTTTACTGGAGTTGTCTTCCCTTAAATAAAATTCACCTAGTTTGGATGGTAAACGTCCCAAGCCACCGCCGAAACACAAGCCACCAACATCCACACTTGGCAAAGAAGAGAAGCCGTTCCTAGAACACAAGCCACCAACCAAGCCATTTGACGAACCTCCCAAGCATAAGGGAGAGAAGACACCAAAGCACAAGCCAGTACGTGGCAGATCCGGGATTTTCCCCGACAGGGAGCATTTTTTTTATAAATAAAAAAATAAATTTAATTAAAAACATTAAAAAAATAATTAAATATAAAAAATAGCAAGCTCCTATTTGTAGATATGCTATTCACATTTGGTCTCTATCAATAAGACGATAATCGTACATTTTTTTTCTTAAGCAAAGATTTTTGGGCAAATTTGTTAAATCTACTTTAATATGAGGTCGTTTAGAATTTGATTGGAGCTCAATAAAATCGTTGTTTCTCTTTATAATCTCAAATAACTACAATTATATATTTATACAAATCTACAATTAAAATATGAAACAAAAACTATATAAATTCATAAATAATTAAATATAAAAACAATTATATTGTGTCTTGTACCGTTGCACACTTGCATGGTTGGTTTCTTTTTTTTTTTTTTTTTTAAAAAAAAAAGCCTTTTTCTTATTATTATTATTTTATTTCTCTTCTACATGCATATGCACACTGGTCGGTTGGTCCCTTTCTTTCTGTGTTTTCAAAGCCGTTTATTATTATTATTATTATTTCTATTTTCTCTTGAAGAATTGAATGTTGTCCAACCTATCCCCTCTCCAAACACTCGAGGTTGCACAACACAAATGACAAAACTCACCGTTTTGAACTATTCATCATCTTATACATTTCATTTTTTCTGAAATATGCAAGTTTCTAAAATTTTTTAAATTTCAACTTAATAATCAACGTCCATGATGCTGAAGCATGAGGATGGAGGGCATAATTATGGCTGAGAAAGGGCATAATAATAGCATAAAATGTTTTTTACCATATCATGGGGGGATTTTTAGGAGTTGAGGGTGGGCATATTCCCACCCTCGACCCCCCTGGATCCGCCCTTGGCACAAGCCACCCCATAATCATCACCCTAGACACCCTTCAATGGAGGATGCCAAGGACTCCCACAACACACCTCGGAAGTTGAAGGCTCCAACTGCGCCTGGAAAGAAGCCCCCCAGTCCGTCTCACAATCGGATCTGGCTTACATGTTATAAATTGAATTGTGAAGATTTATCATAATAAATAATTGAAGTAATTGAAGGGTTTAGATTTATCATAATAAATGCCAATAAATAAATAAAGTAATGGATGAAAGAGAAAATTGATATTTATTATGACAGATCTAATTAAACCCTTCAATTATTTTAACTAAATCCTCACTATTCAATTTTTTAACAGCATACATGATGTTATTTCAATAACAGCATGTAAGCCAAATCACTCACAAGCCACCCCACAAACCTCCATCAGCAAACTGATCATCAATGCTTGCATGTGCATATTTATATATTTGTAGAAATTAATAGGAGCTGTAGCATATGCTACCTTTCATGTGTGACTCACTGTTCTATACATGGAACAGTTATTATAGCTAGAGTCTAAAAACATGGTAGTCATCTATGTCCACATACGTTGTGTACTCGTTTTTGGTGTTTCTACTTTCTACTTTAATTTGATCACTATCTTATGAGCATCGACATGCTTCTATGGGCTTCGCCGCTTTTAATTTGGTTATTTCTCATAACTCTAGCCTTCACCAGGAATAGCCTTGGTGCATGCATTGTCAAACTTTTGAACTCATTAGGGACCCAACTGGAAAGAAAATACTGAAGAAGAACACTTATTAGACTTCAAAGTGTCTCTACACTACCCTTTTACAAAAAAAAAAATAAAAATTGCGAAATGCGTAATGACATATGACATGATGTAGTATATATATTTGGCTCTGATGCATTATAAGAGCCTAACAATTCTTGTTGTTTTCAAACCATCGAAAAACCAAAAATGATTAGCAAGTACTGTCTAGTGTTGCTCCTTGGGGCGGTGCTTCTCAGCACTACCTCACTAGCTGACCATGCAACATGAGTCTTCCAAACATTAGCAGCATAAGCCCCCCTCTCCTCCTAAACAAAAACCTCCGACCCCACTTGATTAATTATGGGGAGAAGCCATTCCCTGAACACAAACCACCTTCTAAGGGTAAGGGAGAGAAACCTCCTCCGGAGCACAAGCCTCCACATGAGTATCACCCTGGACGCCATGTACTTGAGTCGTTTTCTCTCGAACAAAATTCACCCAATTTGGATGGTAAACATCCAAAGCCACCCCCGAAACACAAGCCACGAACGTCCCCACTTGACAAAGAAGAGAAGCCATTCCCGAAACACAAGTCACCTCCCAAAGGTAAGGGAGAGAAGCCTTTACCAGAGCACAAGCCACCGCATGAGCATCACCCTGGATGCTGTTTACTGGAGTCGTCTTCCCTTAAAGCAAATTCACCTAGTTTGGATGGTAAACGTCCAAAGCCACCCTCGAAACACAAGCCACCAACATCCACACTTGGCAAAGAAGAGAAGTCGTTCCCAGAACACAAGCCACCAACCAAGCCATTTGACAAACCTCCCAAGCATAAAGGAGAGAAGACACCATCAGAGCACAAGCCACCCCATAATCATCACCCTAGACACCCTTCAATGGAGGATGCCAAGGACTCCCACAACACACCTTGGAAGTTAAAGGCCCCAACCGCGCCTGAAAAGAAGCCCCTAAGTCCATTTCACAAGTCCCACATTGCTTGGGTATTTATCTCCTGTGGCTAAGCTCACCACAGTGAGAGTTTTACTTGCTCTTGCTTCACTTAAGGGATGGCACCTTCATCAGCTAGATGTCAATAATCCTTTTTTGCATGGTAGTTTGGATGAAAAGATATATACGAAGCTACTGGTCGTACCAAAAATAGTACTCGCCAATTGCACGAGTCGTTTGTAATAAAGTGGATGTGCAAGTGCGAGTGTCGAACCCACAGAGAATCGGCTTTGCTAAAAATCAATTCTAAAATGTCTAAATTAATCATATCTTAACCTAGTCCCAAAATCAAACAGTTGGTGTGCATTAAAATAAACTAAATTAAATGCAATAAAATAAATAAATAAAAACAATAAGGTCCCTAATCTACCTCACCACAATTTAATCAACATATAAGCATGCTAATCCATACATCCATCAAACAATTTGGCTAAAATGTATGTCCTATTCTCACGATAGTCCACACACCCGTCGTACGACCTAGCTCGACGCATGTTCTTTTACCTTTACAAAATCTAGTAGAATCATGCGATGTATTAACCCATAAACGATTGCAACGGATGTTGAGCTGAGATCGAATCATCCGATGTGTCGTTGACGACAACGGATATTGGACTCGCTTAAACTATCCGATGTAGCCCGGATAAATCACAACGCATATTAGACGATAAACGATCTATAAACAACAACCAATCACAATCTTGTCACGAGATTGTGATTGAATCGAACAAACGTTAAATTAAATGATAGAAAATGTAAACTAAACATGAATATACATAAATAAATCCATAGTGAGGGAAAATAAGAGACTAAATTAAAACAACTAAAAGCATTAAATAAAATAAATGATAAAAAGACGTTTAGAGGGTTTTACAGTGATGAATGGGGAGGATTTAGGCCACAAGGGGCGCCTCCAAGCGTTTTCCAAACGTAAGGTTCATTTATAAGAGAAAGGAGGATATTTATAGGCTAAATTTAGGGTTTCAGCGCTATCAGGTCAGATAAGGTGCGTTCGATCGCACTAGGTACATTCGATCGTACTCGTGCATGACTTTCGGCATTTGATAGGCACAAGTGCGTTTGAACGCAAAAATGTGCGTTCGAACGCACTTCCTTTAGAATTAGCCCTCGCATGTGAAATACAAAGTTGTAGATCTTTGAGTTAGCTTTCCAAAGACACCAAGATTACCCCAATCAGAGTTCTACAACTCCAGATATGACCGTTTTGGTGGGACTCGTCAGGTGCGAATTATCGCTCGACTCAAATTTGCTGTCAAAGCTCCCCGAACTGTCTTAAGCCCCAGAGTTGATGACATTAGCCCCAAATGCAACTTAACAACCTGCAAAACACCAAAACTAACCAAAACATTAGAAATTAACAATATTAAGAGCCTAATGAATGTAAATTAAGGGGTTTAAATAAGTACTTTTAGGCACTCACCAAATACCCCCAAACTTACATTTTGCTAGTCCCTTAGCAAAACAAAAATGAAAACACAAATAAAAACAAGAAACATAAATCCGCTTTCGTGGGAGAAACGATTGCATTTAGCATATGCAACAAGCCTTTTAAACCACTAGGCATCCTTAGTGGACGAGTGAAGTCTCGTGAGGGTTTTTCAGGAGTGATACCCATAAACAATTATTTGGCACTATGTTATTAATGGACAAAGCCCTTCACACAAATACATGGTTCACACATCATTATCAAATTTAACATGTTAAACATACGAACCACATCATCCAGGCATCCAAACATCATTTCACTCAAGGTTGAAAAATTGAGACAACACGTGCTCTAAGAAGTGCAAAGTGAACTAACAACAAGATCATGGGGTTTCAATTATCCTCCAAAGATGTGTATCCCAAAATTCAAAGAAAAAACAATTCGATAAATTAACCAAGGCTTGAATTTGAAAGATGCAATTTTTTTGTGTAGGCTATGCAATGCATGACTCCCTTAACCTTCTAATGACCTATGTAACGAGCGTTGGGCCAGTGACTCCCAAGCCAGACGGCTTTAGGGCACTAGATGTAGAGACATCCTTAGGGCTTAATTACTCAAGTCAAAAGAGTTACGGAGCCTAAACTAGCCATACAATTTTTTTTGGAATTTCTCATCTTTTGACGCGAACACTCATTGCTTGGCCAGGCAAGAGGTCTAATTACTCAATGAAAAACTCAATTTATTATGATTTTTTTTTTACTAACAGCCAAGGTTTTCATCATCACATTGCAAACCAAGAAATCTCAAGACACACACTTCAAAATCAAATCTCATACCCCACAGACCCTAATGCTAGTGTGCATGTGAAATATCAATCAAACAAGTGGAGTCTCTCTAATCCAACTTATGAATCAAAAACTGGGATTTCTAATGATATGCCATGTTCAAACAAGTTAAACACACCAATGACATATAATCCACAATTACGATGTAAATTGTGCCCAATCAACAACATAGCATCAAAAAGAAAAAATTTTATATACAGACAAAAACAAACATATACAGGCAAAAACAAAACAAAACAAACTGACATAGTATTTGTCCATACCCCCAAACTTAAATGACACATTGTCCCAAATGTGGCAAGAAATACATTACAGTGGAATGAGGAACCGAGATGTGCAAAGTCCAAAGCGTCCCCCGAACTTAAACATCAAAACACCTGTCAAAAAAAACTAACAGCAATCTTTTTCTCAAAGATCAAACATCAAAAGGTTAATTGCTGTTAGAAACAAAACAAAATAAAATGACAAAAATTAAAGTGCGGGAAATAAAAAAGAAAACATACTGCACCTTCCCCGCTCATATGGGTGTCCAACCAATCCCTTCCATCCTTTCTTCTTTAAAATTTGATACCCCTCAGGAAGGATGTTCAGCCATCTTATCAATTTAAACAAAATAGTGATTCCCCAGCAACGGTGCCAAAATTTAATGTACAAATTTAACTGTACTTGCCAATTGCACGAGTCATTTGTAATAGAGCGGGTGTGCAAGTGCGAGGTCGAACCCACAGAGAATCATGTTTTGTTAAAAACTAATTTTATAGTGCCTAAACTAATCCTATCTTAACCTAGTCCCAACATCAAACATGTGGCGTGCAGAAAATAAAACTAAATTAAAATGCAATAAAAATAAAGAAATAAAAACGCTAAGGTCCCTAATCTACCTCACCACAATTTAATCAACATATAAACATGCTTAGTCCATATTCAACAACGATTACGCTACTAGGCGTATTCTATTTGCTATTAATTAGTTCATACATCCGTCTATCGATTAAGCATTAATGCATGTCCTATTGTCGTTACGAAATCTTGTCGAACTAATCGATGCAAACACTGTTTTAAGAGGTCACAACGGATATTGGTCCGAAGACGAATCATCTGATGTATCTCCGGTTGCAACGACTATTGACATTAAACGATTCATAAACAACAATCAACGCAATTTTGTCACGAAATTGAATTGAAACGAACAAGCAAAACAGTAAATGACGAACGGAGTATTAAACTAAGCATAAAAATATTTAGATAAAAACATGGTGAAGGGAATAAGAGACTAAAGCAAAATAAATAAAAGCATTAAATTAAATTGACGTTTATGAGTGTTTACAATGAAGAACGGGGAGGTTTTGGGCCACTAAGGGCACCTCAAACGCATCCCAAGCGTCTCCCAAGCGTGCAAAACACGAAAATACAAAGGGTCCTATTTATAGACAAAATTTAGTGTGCTGCCAGGTCAGGGGTGCATTCGAACGCAGGGAGTGCGTTCGAATGCAACCCTGCATGCGTTTGCTCGTGTGCTATGCGTTCGGTCGCAGGCGCATTGTAGTGCTGCGTGCGTTCGAGTGTAGGCGCTGCGTTTGACTGTAGTGTGTTCGAACTCACGTAACTGCCTATGGCGCAAGGTTGAAGCGATGAACTATAGGGCTGGCTAGGGCGACGCGGGAAACGCGGGCTGATGAGGCGTGCGTTCGAGCGTGCTCTTGCGTTCGACCGCACTTGCGTTCGAACGCACCAAGTGCGTTCGATCGCACCTGCAGAGGCTGAAATACCATCTTTGCTTAATTTCGCCCCTTTTGAACCACAATTCGCACTAAGGACCTACAACACATTAAAACACTAAAACAATACAAAATATTAGATATTAACAAAACTAAGAGCCTAACAAACCTAAGTTAAGGGGGGTCCAATATATAATATTTGACACCGATCAGCGCCATCCCAGCCATGTCCCTACAGGACACGACCTCTGGGAAATCACTTTCCTTGAGATAATGAGAAAACTGCAGCGGAAGACTTTACTAAGATTATGGGATTAAGAGACAGTAATTGAAACATCACACAGCAATACCAGAGATAAAGTACTACATCCACAATATGATAGATAGTCATTAAATATACTGGTCATCAGACCATCAACAGGAAAATAGATACATCTTCAAAATAAGATACAACAACATTGTTCACAAAAGATTAACAGATCAGAGCCTAAACTTAAGCTTAAGCAGGGCTAATGAGATCAGAATTTCTATCATGTCTGCACGGGCAGATCCTCCATCTTCCCACATCGCCCTAAGCCAAACGGGATCCATATCCTCAAAGATCACCCGTATTAGGTCCTGAGCAATCACCCAAGTAGTCTCTGACAGCATCTTCAGCTAGTGCAGCTAAACCGCGTAATTATTCGTAATGATGGGGAAAGACATAAATAAAAGGGGTAAGTCTAAGACTTAGTGATTTTTAACGCAGATAATACCCATGCCAGTTTTAGTAATGAACTCAGATGTTTAATAAGTAAAACCAGTTCCATCATGAGATCTTACTAATGCGTGATATATGTATAGTAATGATATATGCATACGATGTAAACAGTAGTCATAGTTCAACAGTATGGTATACCCGAGATATTACCCATTCTCAGAAGGGTTGATGCTGTCCCGAGGGACTTATAATACAATGCCAGTACCCCAGCCATTGCATAACATACCGTACGTAACATTAGTGGCACGATTGAGTTTGACCCCGAGTGGCCCACACCAACTAATGACGTCCGTCCTGTAGTGACCAAACCATTAGGAATGGTTGCATCAAGGTCATGAAACAAATGGATCTACAGCCCGTATGACACACACATTTGACCATGAAGCTAACATGTATAACAAGCCCATGGCCATTACTACTGCACGTACCGGTGTACCATGTCATACAATGCAAATTATCTTGTCTGTATTTTATATGCATGTCATTTTATAAGTCTCACTTGGTTAACATATTTGGCACAACGTTTTCCTCAAAATGACAAAGTCCATCTGCAATAAGTATAAATTGTGAGAGTTGTAAAATATGTATGTTTTCTCGATACACAAAATAGATGTGCAGTGCATGGGAAAATAGCAACAAGCATTATGTGAGTTAAAACTTACCTGGATCTAGTGGTGTTAAGTGAGCGAAGTGTCTCGCGAGCAAGCTCGGGCTCGGCTCGAGCTCGACTCGAATATTAAATGAAGCGTTTCGTGAACACGAATCTTGGCTCGAATATTAAACGAAGCAAGCTCGGCTAAGCTCGTGAGCAGCTCGTATAAGGCTCGAATTGGTAGTTGTTCACATAATTGCTCATATTAATATTAAAAATTGATATATTTTTTTTCTTCTAATATGCATCCTTTTATAAAATGATGCATATCATCTCTCTTTGAAACCAAATGTCTTGCCGTATTGACAAATGCAACATACTTGGCTAGCTAGACTAAGCAAATACTCATATGCAAGCTGCCTTCTTGAGCTGTTTAAGAGTACTTAAAGTTTAAATTTATAATAAAAAAATTAAATAAATTAAATATAAGAGCTAGCTCAAAAACTGGCTCGGCTCGGCTCGACTTATTATGAGCTCGAGCTCGATTTTTTGGCTCGTCCTTAAGCTCGGCTCGAGCTCGAGCTCGAGCTCAAGTAAAATTTAAACAAGCCGAGCCCAAACAAGGAAGCTCGCTCAAGCTCAGCTCGTTTACAACCCTGCCTGGATCGATATGCGTCTCCGAAAACTCCAAAGGATCTGGGTTCTCCAAATCTGTGGAAAACCTTTTATTAGTCCTAATTCCACTAAAACAACTCTAAAGTAAGGAAAACAGGATCTATGGGATGGTTGGTGAAAATAGGGTTTTCCTGTCACATACTGATTGTAAGTCCGGGCTTGAGAGCGTACGTCTGCCGTGTTACGACAAGCCGTACGTCCGGCACAACACCGTATGACCGCTATGTGGGTTCTTTCGAGAACCTCATTTTCTCTCTACAGTCCGCCTATTCTCTGACTCCTAGGGCTATTAAGAACACCCTAAAGCTTCCTAGTCTAGTTTGCAACCTCCATGCAACGTAACAACACTAAGCTAACGAAAATGCTAACCCAAACGGGTCTTAAAAGCACAACCAAGCTAACAACTACAACTAAACATAAAACGAGTAGCATAATGACGTAATTAAAAGCTAAGGATTGAACGTTACCTTTTTGAAACAAAGCCGCAAGAGTTCCACCTCATGAACGTTCCGAAACTCGCAAACGCCTCACACACACATACGCTCGCACGCCCTCAAAACACTTGGAAAACACTCTAGGAATACTCTGGCAGCTTGGGGGCATCTGGAAGTTGTGAGAAACACGAAGGGGTAGGGGTCTATTTATAGGCCCAGAAAAGTAGCGGACATCCGGCCAAGGGGTGTACGTCCGGTGGTTCTTGCCTAGTGGTTCCATGGCTGCCTCATATGTCTAGGTATTAACCAGAGGGTATTCAAAAAGTAGCGCATGTCCTGTGGTCTCACGTACATCCGCTTGTACGATTTGCAGAACGAACGTCCGATGGTCCCCCACTATACGTCTGCACTACAAAGAATAGCGTACGTCTACCCAAAAGTCTAAATTACCTCTCTAGTGTCCTTAGTGACCCAAAGCCCAAATTAATTCTCCCAATTAAGCTACTTACTCCTAGTTAATAATTTGGGTCACTACATTCTCCCCTCCTTACAAGAATTTCATCCTCGAAATTCCTAGACAAATACCAAAAGAACAGTGCTTAACGAGGAGTAGAATGTTACCTTTTGTCCGTAGAGTACTCTTCATCATGCTTGGTAAGTTCCCGGACTATCTCGTCTTATCTATTAATCAGTACATCATCCTCTTCAAACAACTGCGGAAAATCACCTCGTAAGTCGTCGAGTGCATCGTACTCGATGTTGCCTATACTATACCAATCTTCATCAATCTCTACTCCCAAGTCTATCCACTCGCAGAAGGAGTAGTTCCACACGCAGTCTGGGTCAATTGGTATAGGTGCCATAATCCTGAAGAGAAAACAACCCTTTCTTAGTCAATTATTCCCTTATCCAAAATGGAAATAGGTATACTGTCCAAGTATAATCTTAAAAGAAAGAGTCATACACAATCATTCAAACAAATGCGGGTAGCCACTCCGCATGTCGTGTTCTGCTTCCCTCGATGCTTCTTCAACTCCATGATTACGCCAAAGTACCTTTGACGATAGGAATCGTCTTAGTACGCAACACCTGCTCCTTCTTATCCTCGATCTTCACCGGCTCTTCCACGTAGGTTAATCCCTCTTGGATTTCCAACGACTCATACTCCACAATTACATCGGGGTTAGCGATGTACTTCCTCAGTATCGACACGTGAAAAATGTCATGCCTTCCGACCAAATCTGGGGGTAAGGCAATCCTGTAAGCCAACCTCCCCACTCTTTGAGAAATTTCTAACGGTCCAACAAACCTTGGGCTAAGCTTCCCCTTCTTCCCAAACCACATTACTCCCCTCATAGGTGATACCTTCAGGAACACACGATCCCCTACTTCGAACTCCAAAGGCCCCCTTTGGTTGTCAGCATAACTCTTCTGCCGACTCTGAGCGGCACTCATCTGTTTCTTGATGGCATGCACCTTCTCATGAGTGTCTTGAATCAGTTCCAGCCCCAACGTCTGTCTCTCATCGACGTTGTCCCAATACAAGGGCGACATAAAATTTTGTCCATAAAGTGTTTCATACGGCGGCATTCCAATAGTCGCCTGATAGCTGTTGTTGTAGGCAAACTCGATCAAAGGCAAGTACTAAATCCAGCTACCTTTGAATTCCAACACACATGCCCGTAACATATCCTCTAGAATCTGGTTCGTTCGCTCAGACTGACCATCTGTTTGAGGATGGAAAGCAGTACTGAACTTTAGCTCCATCCCCATTTCCTTCTGAAAACTTTGCCAAAACCTCAAAGTAAAACGAGAGTCTTTGTCCGAAATGATTGCTGATGGTACTCCATGTAAACGAACTACATTCTGGACATATAGTCTGGCCAACTTATCCATCGGATCCTTAATCTTTAAGGGAATAAAGTAAGCACTCTTCGTTAAACGATCAACAACAACCCAAATGGAATCTTCCCCAGTGGGTGTCTTCGGTAAACCCAAAATAAAGTCCATTGCGATTTCGTCCCACTTCCACTTTGGTATAAGCAACGGCTTAAGCGTCCCCGCCGGCCTCTAGTGCTCCCCCTTCACTTGCTGGTAGGACCAACACTGCTCCACAAACTTTGCAATGTCCTTCTTCATATTGTTCCACCAATATGACCCCTCGCGGTACATCTTGGTGCCTCCAGGATGCACAGTGTATGGAGAATGATGAGCCTCACTCATTATCTCCTTCCCCAGTCCTTCGATTCCTGGCACACACAGTTGCTTGAAATGGGTGAGCAACCCGTCCTCCTTAAGATAAAACTCCCTTGCCTTACCTTCCGGCAAGCAATTGCTTGATCTTGGCACACTTAGGATCCTCGAGCTGAGCAGCCTTGATTCTTGCAAGCAATTCTGACTGAACCATCAAGTTAGCCAGGTGTACAGGCATACCTTCGCCTACTACTTCCAATCCCATCCCAGTGAGTTCCTTAATCAACCGGGGTTGAGAAATCCCAAGAGTAGCAAGTTCCACCATTGATTTCCTGCTCAATGCGTCTGCTACCACATTAGCCTTACCAGGATGATAATTGATCTCGCAATCATAATCCTTGATCAGCTCTAGCCACCTCCTTTGCCTCATGTTCAATTCCTTCTGAGTGAAGAAATATTTTAAGCTTTTATGGTCCGTGTAGATCTTGCACCGCTCGCCATACAAGTAGTGCCTCCAAATCTTAAGAGCAAACACAACCGCTGCCAACTCCAGGTCGTGTTAGGATAGTTCTAGCTGGCGTGAAGCATAGGCAATAACATTGCCATTCTACATCAGTACACAACCTAAACCCTTCTTAGAAGCATTGCTATACACTACGAAATTACCAGATCCCGTAGGTAATGCCAACACTGGAGCAGTCACCAATCGCCTCTTCAGCTCTTAGAAACATTGCTCACACTCCTCCGTCCAAATAAAACGAGCATTCTTCCTAGTCAAAGTAGTGAGTGATCTCGACAGCTTCGAAAAACCTTCGATGAAGCGTCGATTGTAACCAGCGAGTCCTAAGAAACTCCGAATCTCGAACACGCTAGTTGGTCTAGTCCATTCCACCATGGCCTTCACCTTCTTCGAGTCAACTGCTACTCTTTCACCAGAAATTACGTGTCTGAGGAAAGATACAGGCAGAACTTGCACTTCTCGAGTTTTGCATAGAGCTTCTCCCTTCTAAGCTTCTCCAATGCCTTCTGCAGGTGCTCCTCACGCTCCTCCAACGTCCTTGAGTAGATGAAGATATCGTCAATAAAGACAATGGTGAACTGATCCAAATAGTCATGAAAGATTCTGTTCATCATGTCCATAAACACTGCTGGCACATTAGTTAGTCCAAAAGACATAACTAAGAACTCGTAGTGTCCATAACGAGTCCTAAATGCTATTTTAGGAATGTCCTCTTCCTTCACCCTCATTTGGTGATAGCCTGAGTGCAAATCGACCTTAGAAAACACTCGTGCTCCTTGCAGCTGATCCAACAGGTCGTAAATCCTTAGCAAAGGATATCGATTCTTGATCGCCACCTTAATCAACTCCCGATAGTCAATGCAATCCTCATTGACCCGTCCTTCTTCTTAACAAACAACATTGGTGCTCCCCATGGTGATATACTGGGGCGAATGAAACCCTTGTCCAACAGCTCTTGGAGTTGTTCCTTTAGCTCCTTCAACTCTGATGACGCCATCCTATAAGGTGCCTTAGAGATATAATTAGTGCCTGGCACACACTCAATCCCAAACTCCACCTCCCTCTGTGGTGGTAATCCAGAGTAGTCTGACGAAAAGACATCTGGATACTCGCACACCATAGGAATATCTTCCAGATTCTTCTTTGCTTCCTTTATTGGAGCGACAACAAATGCTAAAAATGCCTGATCACCTCTGATGATAAGCTTCCTCGCCTTCACGGCCAAAATCGTTGGAGGTAGAGACCTGATGCAGCCTAAAACGTAATAGCAAAGAAACAATACAAGAAGAAGGATAAATAGATCTTGGATCTTGAGTCTATCAAGAATCTAAGAACTCTACTCTAATAAATAGAGTCTATCTGTGAATCAAAGGGAAATATAAAAGAAATCTCAATTGTGAGAAGTCTTATTAAGCAAACTGTAAAATCAATAATCAAGAAGTGAGTTCTTGGAGGCTATAAACATGTATATATAGCCCAAGACTAAAGAAGTACGGAATAAAAGACCCCTAAACCCTAATATAACTCAAATAAATAAACTAAGGCGGTTTAATAATTAAACAACGCAGAAAAATAACATAAGACCCCGTGTGCGATCGATCGTAGCACGGGTACGATTGTCCGTAGATGGGCGAACGATCAGGGCGCTCGAACCCCTGCCATCGGTCGATCCCTCAGTAACTTCTCAATGTTAGACGCAAGTTCTGCGATCGATCATGCGATCGATCGCCACCCAACGGTTGCTTCCTCAGTAGCCTTTGGACAATGGGCTCGAGTTCTGCGATCGATCGCAGGTCATTCTGTGATCATTCGCAGCTCCAGAGTACTCTGCTTCTGGTCCTCTACTGCAGCTCTGGTCTAGGAGCGTGTCATCATCCTCCGAGGTGGTTCCACTTCAACATCTCTCCCCTTCTTCCTCATGTATTCCCAAGCATCTCGGTCTACATCAAGACCTCGCTCGCGATCCAATGTACATCACTTTTCCTTCTCCCTGTGGCGTAAGCGTTACTTGCTTCAAAGCGCAGTCGATAACTGTCGAATGCCTCGTCAACCAATCCATTTCGAGAATAACGTCGTAACTAAACATAGGGAGAACAACTAAGTTTGCGGGAAGTACTCTTCCACAAATGCTAACAGGGCATTCGCAAACTACACGCTTGCAGACCACAGTTTTCCCTATGGGTGTAGTTACAGCTAGACCAGGTTCCAAAGTTCTCACAACAAGTCTAGACAACCTTATAAACACTATAGATATGAAAGAGTGGGTAGCCCCTGAATCAAACAAAACTGAAGCTTCAAATCCAAGTATAGGGGCGGTACCTGTCACTACTTCCGATCCTCCTTCCGGTTCTCCTGGAACAAGTGTGTAAACCCGAGCTGGCGCCAAAGGCTTCTGAGCAACCCCTTTGCCCACATAGTCTTTGCTGAAGTGACCAAACTGGCCGCATCGATAGCAAGTCCCGGTTGCCATCCTACAGGGTCCCCAGTGTACACGGTTACACTTCTTGCACAGCTCTGACGTCTGATTCTTCTGCGACGAAACTAGAGGGTTACCAGAGGTACGTCTTTGTGACCTCTAGGTTGGAAAAATCCCCACCGCCATCCTCTTAGCTGGCCCGGCTCCTCTAACCGAAGTACCAGTTCCTTGAGTCCTCCTCTTCTGATCCGCGTACTCAACCGCATTATCCTTCAAACTTTCCTCATAGATTGATGCCTTATCGACCAACTGGGAGAAATCTCGAATGTCGAAATAGCTCATCATAATTCGAATACTAGAGTTCAGACCTCGTTCAAACTTCTTGGCTTTCTTTTCTTTAGTCGGGATGAGGTACAACCCAAAGTGTGACAACTACAGAAACTTTGAGGCTTATTCAATCACCGACATCCCTTCTTGGACCAAATCCAAAAACTCTCGTGCCTTCGCCTCCTGCACGACTTTAGGAAAGAAGTGCCGATTGAACTCTTGCTTAAAGACTTCCCAAGAAATGGCAGTCTCTGAACCCAAGTCAGCAACAAGCACCACTTTCTTGTGTTGCCACCAGTGCTTAGCTTCTCGAGTCAGCTTATAAGCAGCATAAGACACCTTCTGCTCATTCGTACTTCCAAGGTTAGCTAATAACTCCTCCATGTTGTTCAACCAATTCTCAGCACGGATGTGATCGCCTTTCTCGTCAAAACTCTCCGAGTGATGACTACAAAAATCCTTCAGAGAACATCCAGTACCTTCAGCTAGCTGTCTTGCAACCCTATCGCGATCTAAAGCTGAAACCAACTGGCCAATCACGTCCATCACTTGGCTTCTTGGAGTGTCGCTTCATCAATGGAATGTCCACAGGTTCAAGATGAACACCTCCATCTCCAATCTCCATCGAGTTAGGTCCAGTTTCCTTCGGGGCGGCATTCTCTGCAGCGAAGAACAGAATTAGAACCGACTCTACTAGAACCAAGCGACTAAATCTAGAGGCTAAGTCCTAATCGCTCATCTAGCCTAATCTCTGGTGTGATCATGACCTAAGTTCTCTTTTCCCTCTATCCTATAGTCTTCTCAGAGCAAGAGAGCTCTGATACCAACTGTGACACCTCGCCCGATGGGAATATCAATTAACTAGTAATTGATCCCACAGCGCGCCATCCCAGCCATGTCCCTTCAGGACACAACCTCCGGGAAATCTTTTTTCTTATCGTAACAAGAAAACTGAAGCAAAAGACTTTACCAAGACTATGGGATTAAGAGATAGTAATTGAAACATCATACAGCAATACCAGAGATAAAGTACAACATCCATAATATGATAGATAGTCATCAAATGTACTGGTCATCAGACCATCAACAGGAAAATAGATACATCCTTAAAATAAGATACAACAATATTGTTCACAAAAGATCAACAGATCAGAGCTTAGACTTAAGCTTAAGCAGGGCTAATAAGATCAGAATTTCTATCATGTCTGCACGGGCAGATCCTCCATCTTCCCACATCGTCCCACATCCTCAAAGATCACCAGTATCAGGTCCTGAGCAATCACCCAAGTAGTCTCCGACGACATCTTCAGCTAGTGCAGCTAAACCGCACAATTATTCTTAATGATGGGAAAAGACATAATTAAAAAGGGTAAGTCTAAGACTTAGTGATTTTTAACGCAGATAATACCCATGCCAGTTTTAGTAATGAACTCAGATGTTTAATAAGAAAAAGCAGTTCCATCATAACATCTTATTAATGCGTGATATATGTATATAAATGATATATGCATACGATGTTAAAAATAGTCACAGTTCAACAGTATGGTCTACCAGAGATATTACCCATTCTTAGCAGGGTTGTTGCTATCCTGAGGGACTTATAATACAATGTCAGTGCCCTAGCCATTGCATAACATACCGTATGTAACATTAGTGGCACGATCGAGTCCGACCTCGAGTGGCCCACACCAACTAATGACGTCCGTCCTGTAGTGACTGAACCATTGGGAATGGTTGCATCAAGGTCACAAAACCAATGGATCCACAGCCCATATGACACACACATTTGACCATAAAGCTAACATGTATAGTAAGCCCATGGCCATTACTACAACACGTACCGGTGTACCGTGTCATACGATGCAAACTATCTTGTCTGTATTTTACATGCATGTCATTTTACAAGTCTCACTTGGTTAACATGTTTGACACAACATTTTTCTAAAAATGACAGAGTCCATGTGCAATAAGTACAAATTGTGAGAGTTATAAAATATGCATGGTTTCTCGATACACAAAATAGATGTGCAGTGCATGGGAAAATAGCAACAACCATTATGTGAGTTAAAACTCACCTGGATCGATACGCATCTCCGAAAACTCCAAAGGATCCAAGTTCTCCAAATATGTGGAAAACCTTTTATTAGTTCTAATTCCACTAAAACAACTCTAAAGTAAGGAAAATAGGAGCTATGGGATGGTTGGTGAAAATAGGTTTCCCTGTCACATACTGACTGTACGTCCGGGCTCAAGAGCGTACGTCTGCCGTGTTATGACAAGCCGTACGTTCGGCACAACACTGTACGTCCGCTATGTGGGTTCTCAGGGAGAACCTCATTTTCTCTCTACAGTCCACCTATTCTCCGACTCCTAGGGCTATTAAGAACACCCTAAAGCTTCCTAGTCTAGTTTGCAACCTCCATACAATGTAACAACGCTAAGCTAACGAAAATGCTAACCCAAACGGGTCTAAAAGCACAACTAAGCTAACAACTACAACTAAACATAAAACGAGCAGCATAACGACATAATTAAAAGCTAAGGATCGAATGTTACCTCCTTGAAACAAAACCGTAAGAGTTTCACCTCACGAACGTTCTGAAACTTGCAAACACCTCACACACACAAACACATGCTCGTACGCACTCAAAACACTTGGAAAATACTCTAGGAATACTCTGGTAGCCTGGGGGCATCTGGAAGTTGTGAGAAACACGAAGGGGGTAGGGGTCTATTTATAAGCCCAGAAAAGCAGCGGACGTTCGGCCAACGGGTGTACGTCCAGTGGTTCTTGCCCAGTGGTTCCATGGCTACCTCGTACGTCTAGGTATTAACCAGAGGGTATTCAAAAAGTAGCGCACGTTCGGTGGTCTCACGAACGTCCGCTTGTACGATTTACAGAGCGTACGTCCGGTGGTCCCCCAACTGTACGTCTGCACTACAGACAGCAGCGTACGTCCACCCAAAAGTCCAAATTACCCCTCTAGTGTCCTTAGTGACCCAAAGCCCAAATTAATTCCCCTAACTAAGCTACTTATGTCTAGTTAATAATTTGAGTTACTACAACTAGACTAGACATTTCATTTTTTGTCCAATTACTCAGTCAGTTTATGGATACTCCTCGCAAGCCTCACTTGGATGCAGCATACAAGGTTTTAAGATATGTCAAGTCTTCACCATGCCAGGGGATCTTCTTCTCTGCAGATTCCACCTTGCAACTAAAGGCCTTTTGTGATTTAGATTGGGCTGGTTGCCCTGATTCAAGGAGATCAATGACTAGATTTTATGTTTTCCTAGGAGATTCCTTGATATCTTGGAAGTCTAAGAAGCAACACACTGTGTCAAGGCCATCAGCAGAGGCAGAATGTTGATCTATGGCAGCAATGACTTGTGAGATTTCTTGGCTGAAATCACTTCTCATGGATTTTTAACTCTTCCACAAACAGTCTGCAATGGTTTTCTGTGATAGTTAGTCTGTTATCCATATTGTAGCCAATCCTGTGTTTCATGAGAGAACAAAACACATTGAGATTGATTGCCACATTGTTCATGAAAAAATCTTAAAAGGTGTCATCAAGACTTTGCATGTGCAATCTCAACATCAACTAGCCGATATCCTTACAAAGCCCCTTCCTCGTACTGTTTTTCAGAACCTGTTGTCCAAGCTCAATGTCATTAACTTATTCCATTTAGCTTGAGGGGGTGTATTAAGTGTATATATTTTATATCACAACTGTATTAACAGCTGTGATTCTTAGTCAATGTAAGTTAAGCTTTCGGTTAGATGGTTAGAAGGTTAGAGTTAGTTAAAAAGATTCTTTGCACGTGTATTCTTTCTTTTGGCTGTAAGTTGCTGCGACTACTTGTAGTATATATACTTGGATAAGCTTCATTCATGAATAAGAATCATTCATTACAAATTTAGTTCATCGAGTTCATCTTTTCTCCCCATCTTTCTCATTCTCTGTTATAGTATCAAAGCCATCGAGCTCTTTCTAGTTTCCGCCATCAAATCATCTTGAGCTTATTTCTCAAAGCTTAAGCTTCTTCTCTTCTCTTAATCTCCTGCTTCATTTTCAAATGGTGATTATCACACCTGAATCTTCTGAAGCTTCGATGAACAACAATATGAGCAATTCACCTCCATTCGATTCTTCCTCAAATCCTTTCTTCCTTCATCATGCAGACAATCCCGGATCTGTGATTGTCTCTAGTCCTCTTCATGGTGATAACTTCATCACTTGGAGGCGTTCCATGATGATGGCACTGGTTGCTAAGAATAAATTTGCATTTGTTGATGGAAGCATTGTGAAACCTTCAGCTCGTGATCCTTCCCTGCATGGTTGGGTGCGATGCAACAACATGTTGCTTTCCTGGATGCTCAACTTTGTGTCAAAAGATATTGCCAACAACATCATCTTCATTGACAATGCTGCTGATATGTGGAAGGATCTCCATGAAAGATATTCTCAAAGCAATGTGGGACTTTCCAACATCTTGCATGCGCATATTTATATATTTGTAGAAATTAATAAGAGCTGCAACATATGCTACTTTTCATGTGTGACTCACTATTCTATACATGGAACAATTATTATAGCTACAGTCTACAGACATGGTAGTCATCTATGTCCACGTACGTTGTGTACTCAATTTTAGTGTTTCTACTTTCTACTTTAATTTGATCACTATCTTATGAGCATCGACATGCTTTTATGGGCTTCGCTGCTTCTAGTGCACTACAAAAAATTGAGTTTTTCTTGACTTGAGTTTTTTTGACCTGTCAATGAAGTTGAAAGGTCACTAAATTTTATTGACCAAAACTTCTTCACGTGTGTGCAAGATTACAAATATGGGTGTCACTAAAGTTAATTTATTGACCTGTCAATTCTTGGAACTTCAATATTTATTGACGTGTTAATTATTGGTAGGTCAAGAAATTTTATTAACCTGCCAGTTTTGCCAGGTCAAGAAATTATTGACCTTGCATAAAATGCCAAGTCAATAAAATTCTTGACGTGGCATTTTTTGCCACTTCAATAAACTTTTAAATTTTGTTGACGTGGTCTTAACAAAATGTGTCGGAACATGGAGGTTTATGTTGATGACATGTTGGTTAAGAGCGTGTAGCTGCTAGACCATGCGCATGACCTACAGGAGGCATTCAAGACGTTAGACCAATATGGTATGAAGTTAAATCCCTCTAAGTGTGCGTTTGGGGTCTTTGTTGGGAAGTTCCTGGGCTACATGGTCTCGAATCGAGGTATAGAGGCCAATCCCGAAAAGATCCAAGCCGTCTTGGATACGCAGTCCCAGAAGAGCACCAAGTAGCTCCAGCAACTTACGCGAAGGATTGTAGCCTTGAATTGATTTATCTCTCAATCAATAGACAAGTGCCTTCCATTTTTCAAAATTATGAGAAAGGCTTTCGAGTGGTCAGACGAATGTGAGGAAGTCTTTTCCCATCTGAAGAAGTATGTGGTTACTTCCCCTCTGTTAAGGAGAACAGTTACCGGAGAGGTATTGTACTTATACCTTGCTGTCTCTCCGATGGTAGTGAGTGTAGCCCTTATTCGAGAAGAAGGAGTGCAGAAGCCAGTTTACTTTGTTAGTAGAGCTTTGCGGGGAGCTGAGGAAAGATATCCTCAGATAGAGAAGTGATGAGTGCCAAATAGTGTTTATTTGGACCCCTTAATTTATATTTGTTAAGTTCTTAGCCTTGTTAATATCTAATGTTTTTGTTAGTTTTATTGTTTTATCGTGTTGCAGGTCCTTGCAATCAATATACGGTTTAAAGGGTGGAATTAAGCAAAGTGTGCATAAGATCCTTGCCAGTGCGCTCGAGCCCAGCAGAGAAGATCGAGTGCACCTGCATGCGAGCGCGCATAGCCAAGATTGAGAGCACTGCCCTCGAGCGCAAGACTTGCGATTGAGCGCATGCCACATCAGCCGCATTTCCCGTGTTGCGCCGTGGGTTTCATGAGCAGTTGCGTGCGCTCGAGCGCATTGACTACAATCGAGCACACATAGGCTTGCGCTCGAGCACACCGACCTATGATCGAGCACACCACTGACCTAGCAGCACATTAAAATTGCTTATAAATAGAACCTCTTTCATTATATGTAAACCTATGTTTTGGAGGCGCCTTGGAGGCTAGAAGCCTCCCTGTTTTTCACTGTAAAGCCTCTAAATCGTTATTTATTTAATGCTTTTATTTGTTTGTCGATTGTCTCTTTTTAGCATGAGAGGCTAAATCTTCTACTAAGGTTGAAGATGAGGCCTCACTTTGATTTATTTACATGTGTTCATGTTTTATTCGTACTAAATCCGTCATTTAAGAGGGCTGCTAGGGGTCCCGAAGTTTTTTCCCCGAAAACCTTCCCGAAAGACGTGGCTGCCCCATTTTTGTTTAAAAAATTCCTTTCTCTCTCTCTCTCATGTCTCTCCCTTTAAAAAAATAAAAAGAAAAATAATAAAATTAAAATTAAAAAGAAATGGGGTGGCTAGCCACCCCCGTTGAGAGCAAGGGGTGGCTTCGGCCACCCTAGACAGCCGGATTGGGGTCACCGGAGCCACCCCTTGGCCCTTGGGGGTGGTTCGGCCACCCCCAAGGGCTAAAGAAAAATTAAAAAAAAAAGAAAAGAAATTGCCCCTTAAGGGTGGCCGAACCACCCCCAAGGGCCAAGGGGTGGCTTCGGCCACCTCAGATCGGCTTTCTGGGGTGGCTGAAGCCACCCCTTGGCCCTTGGGGGTGGTTTGGCCACCCTCAAGGGCCAATTTCTAGCCCTTGAGGGTGGCCGAACCACCCCCAAGGGCCAAGGGGTGGCCGTTGTGGCCAACCACCCCATTTCTTTTTAATTTTAATTTTATTATTATGTTATTATTTTATTGTTTTTATTTTGATTTTTTTTAAGGAAGAGATATGAGAAAGAGAGAATGGAATTTTTAAAACAAAAATGGGCCAGCCACGTCATTCGGGTTGGTTTTCGGGTAAAAACATTGGGACACCAAGCATTTCCCATCATTTAATTGTCATGTGTGTTCGTTTCAATTCAATTTTGTGACAAAATTGTATTGATTGTGCCGTAGTTGGATATTCGTTGTGTTTTGGCTGATGGATACATTTCATCTTTTGATTTAAGTTTGGATATCTTTTGTCTTTTGTGTTTAGCATGAATACATTTGATCTTTTGAACTAAGTTGGATATGTTTTGTCTTTTGTCAAATGAATGGATTCTTTGAATCTTTTGATAGGCACAATAGAACATGTATAGGATTTAACGGATGTATGAACTAGCGTGACACTAGATTATGCATTGTTTTTAACCATTTGACGGATGTATGAACTAGCATGATAATATGTATTTTAATGTGGTGAGGTGGATTCTAGACCTTAGTGCTTTTTATTTATTTATTTTTAAGCATTTAGATTAGTTTACATTTTATGCACGCCATATGTTCGATATTTGGAACTAGGTTAAGATAGAGTTAGTTAAGATAATTAAAATTGGTTTTTCACAAATGAGATTCCCTGTGGATACGATCTCGTACTTGCGCACTACACGAACATCGACTTGTGCTATTGCGAGTACATCAAATTTGTACATCAAGAAGCTTGCTGATGGTACCAAATTTAGGTACTCGCAAGAGAACGAACCGTTAGGTCGTATAGTGTTGCGCAAGTACCGAGATCGAACCACAGAGAACGGAGTTTTGTAATTAAAAATTAACACGACTCTTAAATTAAATGTATCTTAACCTAGTCCCAAAGAGAATTGATGTCGAACATGAAACGTGCAGAAATTAAATTAAAGTGAAAATGTAGGGATAAAAATAACTAAGGTTAAAGATGAACCTCACCCAATAAAGATAAACTTAATACATTAAACACTCATTCTCCGTTTTTAAACTTTAAACCCTTCAACACACTCTATTGTGGTAATTGACACAAGTCAAACCGAATAATGTGTTTACCGTTAAGGAGCTACAATGAGTATTGATTATGGATAAAATCATCCACTGTATCCTTGGATCACAGTGGATATTGAATCACAACCAAAAACTCGTTGTGCACCCGGCTTGGAACACATCACAGGATGACTATCAATGTATCAACAACACACAACCATTCAATTATTTGTCACAGAAATTAAATGACGAGTACGGAATTAAATAACGGAAAATAAAGCATAAAATGTAAAAGCAAGAAATATAAACTAAGGGTGAGGCTTCATCTTCAACCTAAGTTGAAGATTTTAGCCACCCATTGAATAACAAAGCATAATTGAATTAAAATAATGCATTAAAAATAACTTTAAAGTAAAAGCTTACAACTAAAAGGGGCGGAGCAATGCAAACAGAAGCAAAATGCTCTCTAAAAACGCCCCAAAGAAATGTGTGTTCGACCAAATGGCCTAGGGTCCTATTTATAGGCTACAAAATCCTACGAGTGCGTTCGAACGCATGAGGTGCGTTCGAACGTACTGCTGAGTTGTGCGTTCGATCGCACAATGTGCGTTCGACCGCAGAAAACCGTAACGGCGCATGCTGAAGCGATGGACTCCTAGGGCACCCGCGCGAGATGCGGGCTGACGGGGACTGCGATCGACCGTGTCCTTGCGTTCGACCGTGAGTGCGTTCGAACGCACCAAGTGCGGTCGAACGCACTTGGCAGGGGTCCAATTCTTCACTTAGTGTCTTTTTGCTCTCTTGTGGCCAACTTTTGTTGTAAAGACCTGCACAACTCAAAACACTAAAAATACCAAAAATAATTAGATATTAACAAAGCTAAAGGCCTAACAAATATAAGTTAAAGGGGTCAAATATACACAATTTGACACTGATCACTTGCCTATGCCTTGGTCATCGTGTCTAGGAAGCTACGGTCGTATTTTCAAGCTCATACCATTCGGGTCCTAATCGAGTACCCTCTAGGGAAAGTGATGCAGAAACTTGACTTGTCAGGCAAATTGGTGAATTGGACGATTGAGCTCGGAGAATTTGACCTAGAATTTATCCCTCGAAATGCCATCAAGGGTCAAGCTCTTGCAGATTTCTTAGTAGAATTCACTAAGCTGCCCGAGAATGAAGATCCGACAAGGACTCGAACATGGGTCATTTATGTATGTGGCTCATAAAAAAAGAAACATGGAGGAGCTGGAGTAGTGGTAATCACCCCAGACGTAGAAGAATTGTGTAGTTCCTTGAAGCTGGAGTTCAAGACTACCAATAACGAAGCAGAATATGAGGCAGTGACAGCAGGACTCAGCATGGCCCTTGAGATGGGAGCTGAATCCGTCAAAGTTTGGAGCAACTCTCAGGTAATAGTCGGTCATATCCGAGGAGAGTTTGAGGCTAAGAGAGAAAAAATGAAGTTGTACTTGTCCAAAGTACAAGGTGTGCAGTCTTCTTTTCAGAAGTTCAGCATAGTGAAAATACCAAGGGAAGAGAATGAGAAGGCCGATCGTCTAGCTCGGATGGCGAGGCAAAAGAGCCCATATAGGTTTTGGAGCGTCCGTCCATATCCGAGCAAGTCTCGGTATCACCTATATCCAAGCCAGTCTCGGATTGGCAGAGAGAGATCGTAGAGTGTCTGAAGGAGGGAGCCCTTCCATCCAATAAGAGGTTAGCAGTTCAATTAAAGGCGAAGTCTGCTAGGTTCGCAATGGTGAATGGGACTCTCTCTAAAAGAGGTTTCATGCTACCACTCTTAAAATGTGCATCGAAAGAAGAAGGCAACTATATACTTTGTGAGATTCATGAGGGTATCTACGGCAGTCACTCTGAAGAAAGGGTACTAGCACACAAGGCGGCTCGAACAGGGTTTTATTGGCCACACATGAGTCGAGACTCAATGGAGATAGTCCAAATTTGCGACAAGTGCCAATGCTTCGCCAATATCACAAACCAACCCCCTGAGGAACTGAGTTCAATTTCCTTGTCTTGGCCATTCTCACAATGGGGGTTAGACATAGTGGGACCCTTGCGCAAGGGGAAATGGGTGTTCAATTTACGGTTGTGGCTACAAAAGTAGAGGCCGTGGCAAATATCACAGTTAAGAACATTGAGAGGTTCCTTTGGAAGAACGTCGTTTTCTGCTATGGTATTCCATATGCATTCATCACGGATAACGGGAAGCAGTTGGATTGCAACTAGTTTCAAAATTGGTGTGCTAAGCTTCGCATCAGAAACTACTTCTCGTCTCCGGGTAATCCCCAAGTGAATGGACAAGTAGAGGCCACCAATAAGACAATTTTCAAAATTCTGAAGAAGAAGCTTAGCAATCGAAAAGGAGATTGGGTAGAAAGTCTACCTGAAGTTCTTTGGGCTTACTGAACCACGAAGAGAACTCCAACTAAAGAGACTCCATATGCTCTAGCATTTGGAACCGAGGTGGTCATTCCTGCTGAGTTGGGCTCGGGAAGCTATCGAGTGGAAGCCTTCGGAATCGAGACCAACGACAAAGGTCTCAAATTGCATCTAGATTTGCTGGAGGAGAAGCGTGATCGGGCCCAAATAACTATGTTAGCCTATCAACAGAGGGTAGCTCAATACTTCAACAAGAGAGTCAAACACCGCAACTTTAAGGGTGGAGATCTGGTCTTACGCAAGGTCACCCTTGCCACCAAAGATCCCACCGAGGGCAAGCTAGCTCCAAACTAGGAAGGACCTTACAAGGTAATCGACTGCCAGAGGCCAGGAGCATATCACCTCTAAGATTTCGAAGGTAAAGTGTGAAGACCCCGTTGGGTAAATCAATTAACTAGTAATTGATCCCATGGCACGCCTCCCAGCCCTGTCCCTCGTGGAATAAGACTCAGGGATTTCATGATAAATACAACCAAGGCTTGAATGGAAAGATGCAATGTTTTGTGTAGGCTATACAATGCTTGACTCCCTTAAGCTTCTAAATGACCTATGTAACGAGTGTTGGGCCAGTGAGTCCCAAACCAGGCGGTTTTAGGGCACTAGATGTAGATAGATCCTTAGGGGCTTAATTACTCAAGGCAAAAGAGCTACGAAGCCTAAACTAGCCATACAATTACTTAGCTAGAATTTCTTATCTTTTTACGCAAACACTCAATGCTTGGTGAGGCAAGAGGTCTGGTTACTCAATGAAAAACTCAACTTATTATGATTTTTTTTTTTATTAAAGCCAAGGTTTTCATCATCACATCGCAAAAACCTAAAAATCTCAAGAAACATACTTCAAAGTCAAATCTGATACCTCACAGACCCTAATGCTAGTGTGAATGTGAAATAACAATCAAACAAGTGGAGTCTCTCTAATCCAACACATGAATCAAAAATCGAGATTTCTAATGATATGCAATGTTCAAACAAGTTAAACACACCAATGGCAAGCAATCCACAGTTACGATGTAAGTTGTGCCCAATCAACAACATAACAACAAACAAAAACAAAAAATTTTATACACAGACAAAAACAAATATATACAGATAAAAACTAATAAAACAACAAATAAAACAAACAAAAAGACAGACAGAATGTTTGTCCACACCCCCAAACTTAAATGACACATTGTCCTCAATGTGGCAAGAGATACAATACAGTGGGATGATGAACTGGAGTGTGCAAAGGTCAAGGCGTCCCCCGAACTTGAACATCAGAACACCTGTCAGAAACTAACAGCAATATTTTCTCACAAGCACAAACATCAAAAGGTTCATTGCTGTTAGAAACAAAATAAAAATGAAAAAATACCGCACCTTTCCAGTTCATATGGGTGTCCAACCAATCCCTTCCATCCTTTCTTCTTAAGAATTAGATATCCCTCTGGAAGGATGTTTCGCCATCTTATGTAGCCAAATAGCTTCCTTCGAAAAATTTTCTTGGTATGCCTATTCCTATATTTGCACCTTTTTGTGTGTGATACCTTGAAAATCTCTATATAAGATGGCTCTTCAAGACATTGGAAAGATGAAGCTTGTGGTTCATGTTGTGTCTCAAGAGGGATTGTGACGAAGGAGTGAGCTTCAGTGCTCACTTCCTTGTCATTGGACCAATTTGAAGTTGGCGGGGGCTCAATCTGCTCCTCCTTTTCTTCTTCTCCATTCTTAGTCCGCATCTCAGGAGTGGGATCCAATAAGGCCTTAGCTTGCTCATGTATCATGTCAAGATCCAAATCAAACTCAAATTGAGCAAAGCTCTCTTCCAAAGGATCCTCCAGACTTGGCTCTCTAAACATCACAGCTTGCTTGAGGAACTTGTCAAGATCCAGATCACATTCAATTTGATCAAAACACTCTCCCGATGAATCCTCAAGACTTGGCTCACTAAAAGTATCAGCATGATCAAGTAGATTGTCCAGGTCTAGGTCATCTTTATCTTGAGCAAAGTGTTCCATCTCAGGATCCTTTAAACTTAACTCATGCAACACACCATCTTGCACAACTAGCCTATCAAGGTCTAGGTCACAGTCATCTTGGGTGAAGCATTCCATCTTAGGATCCTTTAAGCTAAACTCACTTACAACCTCATCAGCAATTTCCTCATTAACAAGTTTGGTGGTGGTTTTGGCATTTTCATGTGCAGACTTGTTAGCTTCAGTCACGTAATGATTATAGAATGCGCAATCATCAAACCTGTGAGAATGATGATAAGAATATTCACATGATTGATAAGGTGAATGAGTGTGAGGAGGTTGGGTGTGGGCACACCTAGTTGCTATGAGTTGGTTCGCCCTCTCCTTTAAGTCATTGATATGAGCAGTTGAAAAATGTTGTACTAATGACTCTTGAGGAGGATGATTATATGATGAAGGCATGGATGAGTGGGTATTGAACTGCGGATATTGGTGCAGTTCATTGGGTTGGAGAGCATAGTTTTCCGAAGCATGAGCATACCACGAGACATCAGAATGGTTATCCTGGTTAAGGGTGTAAGAATTAGAATGTGATTCAAACCCCTGACCGAAAAAATTGGTGTTTAGCTGTCCATATGAAAAATTGGAAAATTGTCCCCAATGTGGACAATCATTGGAATTATGGTAAGGGTTAGAGCATCCTAAACACAGTTCGCGTGGGTGCAAATTGGTTGGATTTGACGTCCTACAACTAGGAAAAACATCAAAATTATCGAACGGAAGACTCATGCTTCACTCAAACAGTTTAATATGCAAATTCCCACATGAAACAATAACCAATTTACAAAAAAAAAAAAAAAAAAAAAAAAAAAAAAAAAAAAACTACTAAAAATTAAAAACAGTAGATAAACAATTAAAATCAGGAATATAAAATAAACAAATAAAGATAAATAACAATAAAAAAGAAATTAAATTAAAAAAAAAAAACACGTAGCTGCCTCAGGTTTGTTGGTGCTGACTGCCAAGATGCGCTCGAGAGCAGTTACCACGAGATCGATCGCACCGCGCACTGCACTCGAGCGTCTAAGGATACGCTCGAGCGTTGGTCTGGGTCTGCTGTGCGCTAGTGATGTGTGCTCGCGCGTACTTGCAAGCTGTCGAGCGCAGGCACAAGACAGTGCAGCATAAGGCAGCAGTGCGCTTGAGCGCAAGTGATCTACGCTCGATCGCACAAACAGAGACCGAATTTCCAGAAAAATTAACAAACCCAAAAAAAACAACCAAACACTAATCTAATTTTTTTAAAAAAACTTTTCTATGCAAAAACACATAAACAAATAAAATAATTGCCGAAATAAAATAACTAGTAGAAAAACAAAATTAATCTAGACAAAAAAAATTAATTTCACAAAACAAACGATTCCCCGGCAACGGCGCCAAAATTTGATCGTACCAAAAATAGATACTCGCAATAGGACGAATCATTTTGTAATAAAGTGGTTGTGCAAGTGCAAGGTCGAACCCACAGAGAATCGTGTTTTGTGTGAAACTAATTTAAAACGCCTAAACTAACCCTATCTTAACCTAGTTCCAAATATCAAACGGGTGGCGTGCATAAAAAGTAAACTAATCTAAATGCATAAAAACAAATAGATAAAAAGACTAAGGTCTAGAATCCACCTCACCATATTAAAATACACGATTAATTTATACATACATCTAGTGTCACGCTAGTTCATACATCCTTACGCCCTATGTATGTCCAATCGTGCCTATTGAAATACTCAAAGCATCCGTCCATTTGATGAAAGACAAACATATCTGACTTAGTCCAAAGGATCCAATGTGAATGTGATTAACACAAAAGACAATGGATAAATGAACGTAAATCAAAGGATGAAATGTATCCATCAGATTAAACACTCTGAATAAACAACTACAGCACAATCAATACAATCTTCTCACGAAATTGAAATGAGACGAACACACATGACAAATAAAAGACAGATTAACGTACAAATTAACTATGAAAGCATATAAATAAATCCATGGTGAGGCTTCATCTTCAACCTTAGTTGAAGATTTAGCCTCCCATGCTAAAGAGAGACACAATCGACAAAGAAATAAAAGTAATAAATAATTAAATGACGTTTAGAAGTGTTTACAGTAAAGAACAAAGAGGATTTTAAGCCTATGAGGTCGCCTCCAAACATGAAAATACAAATAAACAACGAGGTTCTATTTATAGACAAAAATTAGTGTGCTGCCAGGTCAGAGGTGCGCTCGATCGCAGGCATTGCGCTCGAGTGCAGCCCTATGTGCGCTCGAGCGCACGTAACTACTCTAAATTCCCATGGCGCAGGTGATGAAGTGATGGTGGCTAGGGCAACGCAGGATATGCGGCTGACGAGGCATGCGCTCAATCGCACTGGTAGAGGCCAAGATTCCTTCTTTGCTCAATTCTACCCCTTTTAACCGCAGTTGAATGCAAGTACCTACAACACCATAAAACACTAAAACAACACAAAAACATTAGATGTTAACAAAACTAAGAGCTTAACAAATATAAGTTAAGGGGGGTCAAATATACAATATTTGGCACCGATCATGTTCCAATTAGCATTTTGGTTGATTAGATCAAAGACTACCATATTAGAGGTTTTGAGAAGCCTAGGGGAAGATGTCGAGGGAGAGAATGAGGGGATAGATGGAACCCATGGGGAATTCCAAATAGGAATGGAGGAATGAAGATGAACTCTATGGCAGGCATCTTGGGAAATGACAGGCTGAGAAGAGAGGATAGCTTTCCATAGCCAAGAAGGAGCAGAATAGGGAGGGGGGGGGGGGGGGGGNGGGGGGGGAGAAAAAGAACCAAAAAAGATATTCTTACCTTGGAGTTGGGCCACCCACATTGAATCTGAATGTGTAAGGAGCTTCTAGGCCAGCTTAGAGATGAGGGCAAGATTGACCTCTTCCATTTTCCTGAAACCTAAACCACCAAAGGCTTTAGGAGAGCAGAGAGAGTTCCAAGATTTAAGAGAAAGATTTTTGACTTTCTTGGGAGGGAACCCCCACCAGAAATTCTTAAACACTTGATTAAGCTTTCTGTAGATGCTTTTAGGAAGAATAAAAGTACTCATGGCATACGAAGGGATAGTAGCTGCGACTGCTTTGATGAGAACCAGCCTGCCTACTTGAAAGAGGGTTTTGGCTCTCCCACCTTCCATTTTATGTTGGATAGAATCAATGATGCTTTGGAAGGCTACCCCTTTAAAGCTTCCCATCATAATAGGTAGGCCTAGATATATGGAGCAGGTTGGGTTGGGATTGAATGGAAGGATATTTAGTATGGAGGTGGAGGTTGTAGGGTTAGTGTTTTTGCTGAATCTGATGGAGGACTTGCTGGCATTAACAGTTTAACCAGACCATGAGCAGTATTTATCAAGACAAGATTTAATACATGTAGCTTCAAGGAGAGAGGCCTTTCCAAAAATAAGAAGATCATCTGCAAACAACAAGTGGTTAATAGCATGGGAATGTCTAGCAATCTTCATACCCTTGACATTACCAATTCTTTCCTCTTTGAGCAGCAATCTTGAGAATAATTCCAAGCCTAATATAAATAGGAAAGGAGAGAGGGGATCCCCTTGTCTTAGACCTCTTTCAGGAGCAAACAGACCCAAGGGGCTACCATTAAGGAGAATAGAGAAGGAGGTTGTGGAAATGTAGGCCTTGATCCAATGAATCCAATTTGCTTGAAACCCCAAGTGCTGCATTATGACTAAGATCAAATTCCATTCCATCTTGTCAAATGCTTTTTTCATATCCATCTTTAGAAACATAAAGCCACCTTTCCCTTTCTTAAGCTTAAAGGAATGCAGAAGCTCGTGAGCTATGATAGAATTGTTTGGTATGCTTCTGCTTGGCACAAATGCAGATTGCAGAGGGGATATAATCTTGGAGAGGACAGACTTCAACCTATTAGCCAAAATTTTAGAAATAATCTTGTAGGAGATGTTGCAGAGGCTGATAGGCCTAAATTGATGCACAGAATGAGAGCCACTTTGTTTAGGAACCAGGGTTATGAAAGTGTGGTTCTGCTCTCTTGACAGATTCTTATTGAGAAAGAAACCCCAGACACAATTCAGGACTTCACATCTGACCACAGACCAATACTTTTTGTAGAAAAGAGCTGTAAAACCATCAAGGTCAGGGGCTTTTGAAGAACCTAAACTTGAGAGGGCTTTAAACACCTCTGCTTTAGTGGGGATGGAGCAAAGAACCAAATTTTTCTCTGCTGAGATGACTGGGGGAAACAGATCCAACAATTCCTCATCGATAAGAGGAGAGGTAGAGGTAAACAAATTAGTGAAGCGGTTCACAAAGTTGCCTCCTATATCTGCCCTATCAGAAATCCAACCCTCTGCACTTGTTTTTAGGAAATTGACTGCATTAGCTCTTCTTCTGATGATGGTGGAGGTGTGAACAAATTTTGTATTAAGATTAGAACATGTTAGCCAAATTTCTCTGGATTTAGATTTCCAAAGGGTCTCTTCTTGAATGAGTAGCTCATCAAGACTTATTTTCATATGGGATTCTGAGGAGAAGGAGCTGGGGCTGGGGGTGAGTTGCTGCACTTGATCAATCAAGGCCTTAGTTGTAACAACCCCAAAATTAGCCTCAGCTAATCCAGTGGAGTCATTGGCAATTTACCCATTTAAGCCAACTTGTGACCAAATGGGTAATCACCTTTATAAAACTATCAGAATAAATACAAGGGAAGGTGAATAAATCTGAGTCACTATAGTTCATCAAGTAAGAACATGGAGCTACTAAATGGTAAAGACAAACCTGTAGTTATAAGTAAAGCATAACCAGTCATGTAGTAGCATCTCTTGCCACTTCCATAGTAGTAAACCAGGTTACCTAAAGAATAATAACCGCGTAAGTCTAACGACTTAGTAAGTAAACCTCACACTTAGGAATGACATGAGCCCAATTAATAGAAGTAAACGTGCAATTTGAGTAGTAACCAAAAAGATGGCATTACCTCTGTTAATACACCATTTGATTGGTTTTAGGATTTTCAAAGCTTATGGTGTAGAATCGGCGATAATTACCTAATTGTTTTAATGCAGGAAAATGCTAATGCATTACAAGTCATAACTCCCATACATGGTCTACCCGAGATATTACCCCTTCTCAACAGGGTTGATGCTGTCCTGAGGGACTTATAATACAATGTCAGTGCCCCAGCCATTGCACAACATACCGTACATAACATTAGTTGCACGATCGAGCCCGACCTCGAGTGGCCCACACCAACTAATGACGTCTGTCCTATAGTGACCGAACCATTGGGAATGGTTGCAACAGGGTCACGAAACCAATGGATCCAAAGCCCCGTATAACACACACATTTGACCATAATATGCAGTTTATATAGTAAGCCCATGGCCGTTCATACCTATAGCACTTCTAGACCTCTAGACCTCCTCTAAGCTAATAAAAGAACACATGCAACGTAAGAAATCACAACACAATGGGATTTTGAAAGAGTCCTTTGAAAACATTATCATTTGTAAGAAGAAACTTGATGAACACTTGGAAAACTCAACAAGGCATAAAACAAAGGCTATAATAGTGTTAAATACAAGGGAAACAAGGATTACCCCAAAGCTGAGCATGGACATGGCCTCCCCTCCTTTGAAACTCCTCTTGGAAGCACACTTCTCACCAAACTCTCTCTTAAAACGTGGAAGGGGGTTCTAGCAGCCTAGAGGCATACCAGAGGGTAGGAATGGGCGTGAGAATGAGAGGTGGGGGTGGGTATTTATAGGGAAAGTCCGCCACCAACTCTCTGTCAGACCAACGGATGTCTGGCAACCTTAGCGTACATCCAGTGGTTCTTGCACAGTGGTCTAAAGAGTGTCTCGTATGTCCAGGTATTACCCAAAGGGTATTAAAAAAGTAGCATATGTTCGATGGTCCCACGTATATCAACTAGTACGGTTTGTAGAGCGTACGTCCGGTGGTCCCCCTACGTACGTTAGCACTACAAACAACAGCGTACGTTCGCCAGACCTAGCGTACGTCAGCCTCCTGAGGGTCAGTGTTTTGGCTTCTATTTCTAAGGGTTCAAAGTGTTTTTAGGTTAACACTAAGGGTCTTAGGTCTTGTCTAAGCAGCTCTATTAAAGGCTCTTGTTAAACACTCTAGTGGAAAGGATCTCCTCAAATAAAAAAGGTTTGTTTTTATCGTGGTATTACATTAGTAGCTTTAATCTTTTTCTGAATATTCCCAAAGTGAATAGAGTTCCATCTTTTTAGAGAGGCTCTAGTGTGACACTGTTTCATGATCAGATAGTGAGCAGGATATCCAAAAATAGGCTAATCCCAGGTAGTTTGAATGACTAATCCAGAGTACAGTCTTTAGTCCAAAATTCTTCAAATCTGAGGGGCCTAGGAAAAAGAGCTGAGTGATAATCTGTACTAAGTAAGATGGGGTGATGGTAAGAATTTGTTGTTGGGATATGCAGGATGGAGTTTTCAGGGTGAAGGTGGATCCAACTAAGAGTAGCTAGACCTCTATCTAGTCTTTCTTTGATGGAGGCATGACCTTGTCTATTATTACACCAGGTGAAAGGATTTCCAGCAAATCCTAAGTCCATTAAACCAAAGTGATCTATAAACTACTTGAAGGGACAAGAAAAGGAGCTAGCAACCAACCAACCTCCTTGCTTCTCAATTTGATCAAGCACAAAATTAAGATCTCCTATGCAAAGCCAAGGACTAACAAAATTATCACCATCAGTAGTGAAGGAGTCCCAAAAAGCTGTTTTATCTTTAAGATCAGGGGGGCCATATATACATGAGAGGTTCTAGGGAGATTGAGGGGGATCCGAGAAACACCAAGCATAAATGGTGTTCTTGTTAGAGGAAAAGCATTCCAAATCAACACTAGGTCTCTAGGAGAGGACAAGTGCACCATTAGAGCCTATAGGTGCAACTTGGCACAAGAGAAAGAAACCAAGGGAATTGAGAATAGAAATGACTTGAGAAGGGGGAGATTTGGTTTTAGAGAGGAAGAGGATATCTGGATTGTTATCTCTGATAAGCTTCCTCAAAGAATGAACTGCAGCAGGTTTGGAAAGACCCCTGCAATTCCAAGAAATAATCTTCATGAGAGCTTGGGGGACAAATCAATGTCCCCTGACTTGACGGAGGAAGGAGCATGGAGTGCAACCTTCTTTGCTTTTTTGGCAGCTCTGAAAAAATGGTAAGGAGTGTAAGAGGGACTAGTATTAGGTAGGGATTCATGTGTTTCTGTTGGATAGGAGGAGGTGTCCATAGCATTTGAGATCATGCGGTCAAATGAGGGGGCTGTTGGTCCTCTTTTGTGGGGGTTTGAGGGATTTGTGAGGCGATGTCTTTTCTTTTTGTGGGGATTTTATGGTTCATGGGAAGATAACTTGATGTTTCAGGGATAGCAAGGGGGGGGGGGGGGGGGG